>NC_069435.1:7022354-7133764 GCF_026875155.1 Cherax quadricarinatus | reverse complement strand
TTGCGGGGGTCGAGACATACCCGGGCCCCGCCTTTTACTGATCGCTACTAGGTCCTCTCTCTCCCTGCACCATGAGCTTTATCATACCTCGCTCAAATAAGTATGTATGATCCTGCCTCCACTACATCACTTGCTAGACTATTCCACTTCCTGCAACTCTATGACTAAAGAAATACTTCCTAACATCTCTTTGACTCATCTGAGTCTTCAACTTCCAATTGTGACCCCTTGTTTCTGTGTCCCATCTCTCCACCTTATCTATTCCTCTCAGTATGTTGTTGTAATGTCTCCCCTGACCCTCCTGTCCTCCAGTGTCATCAGGGCGATTTCCCTTAACCTTTCTTCCTAGGACATTCCCCTTAGCACTGGAACTAGCCTTGTTGCAAACCTTTGCACTGTCTCTAATTTCTTGACGTGCTTGACCAGGTGTGGGTTCCAAACTGGTGCTGCATGCTCCAGTATGGGCCTGACGTACACGATGTACAGAGTCTTGACCGATTCCGTACTGAGGTATCGAAATTGCTATTCTCAGGTTTGCCAGGCGCCTGTATGCTGCAGCAGTTATCTGGTTGATGTGCGCTTTAGGAGATGTGCTCGGTATTATACTCACCCCCAGATCTTTTTCCTTGAGTGAGGTTTGCAGTCTTTGGCCACCTAACCTATGCTTTGTATTTGGCGGGATTAAATTCGAGAAAACAGTTCCTGGACCATGCGTCCAGCCTGTACAGGCCTCTTTGTAGTCTTGCCTGATCCTCATCTGATTTAATTCTCATCATATGCGAACAGGGACACGTCTGAGTCTAACCCTTCCATCGTGTCACTCACATATACCAAAAATAGCACTGGTCCTAGGACAGACCCCTGTGGAACCCCGCTGGTGTCGTGTGTGTGTGTGTGTGTGTGTGTGTGTGTGTGTGTGTGTGTGTGTGTGTGTACTCACCTGTTTGTACTCACCTATTTGTGGTTGCAGGGGTCGAGTCTTAGCTCCTGGCCCCGCCTCTTCACCGGTTGCTACTGGTGTGTGTGTGTGTGTGTGTGTGTGTGTGTGTGTGTGTGTGTGTGTGTGTGTGTGTGTGTGTGTGTGTGTGTGTTACCATTTTGTCCTAGGCACATGTCGATTAGACACTAGGCCTGTTGTATAAGCGTGTGTGTGTGTGTGTGTGTGTGTGTGTGTGTGTGTGTGTTGCGAGTTAGGAATTTGTAAAAGGTTTATGTTATTTCTTGGAGTTCTATGAAGCTCCCTTAGTAGTTAGCCTGCTACTAGATCGCCCCTTATTAGCAACAAGGTATTGGAACAGCATTAATCCTAGTTGTTCTTTTAAATATATGAGTAATGCTGTAATTATCACTAGGAAACAAAGTCCAACAGAAAAATATACGATCTTAGTTATAAAGTGTTTAATCACAACACTGTTCTTTTGTTCATTATGGAGTCTTCGTCCCTTGATAACCCTCCTCCTCCCAGTCCCCTTTTTGTTACCACATCCTTTTCTGACCCGGCTTCGTTATTGGACCATTCTCCAGACTCTTCCCATACCCTGTACCTTCTGCTGGTGACGCTTCGTCACCCGCTCCAGGTGCTGAGGCCCTGTCCGTTTCTTCTGGTGCCTCTTGCACGCTTTTAATGCGTTCGTGCTTCCCCGAATATGGTTCTACGGTTTTCGGGTCGCCCTCAGGCAGCTCGCGGTACTATGCCTAAATGTTCCAGACCATTTGCTGACGGCGGTTCTTCGATGTCTGCTCATTCCCACCAAAACCGACCCTCTGCAACACCCACTTCCTTTATGCACCATGTTTTACAAGTACACTGGACTAAATTCTTTTCCCTACAACCAGCATCTCCAACTGATTATCTTTCTAACCATAGTTTTGGGTAAAGCTCCTTTACAACATGATGGCCAAAATATATTCTTTCACACTCTTCGAAGCGGTGCGTGCATTGTTACAGTTCAGAATGCAAGAACAAGCTCATGATCTTTCCCATCTTACTTCTACTGATAAACATTCCAGTTACAGTTCACAAGCACGCTACTCTCAATTCTTGCAGTGATGTGGTTTTAACCGCATACATTGTATAGTGTGATTTTCTGTGTTGCGGTGATGATATTTTGGAGCAATTAGCCCTTCAGGACCTTCCTGTTCTCAAAGTGGATACATATGTCCTGCCTGCTCGCAGGCAGAGGCACTTTCCTAGTAACATTGCCCACTTAACCTTTGACTGCCATGAACTCCGTCCTACGCTTATATTGCGGGCCATCGGCCATCGCCTAGTGGTCTGTAAAGTAGTCCCTACTTCTCAACAGTGTCGAAATTGCTTACGCTTTGGACACCCCGCTAAATACTGCAGATGTATATTGAAGTGCCCGGTCTGCCAGTGCTGCAGATCATGCCGATACATCTTGCAGTCTTCCCACCCACTTGTCTCAATTGCAATGAATCTCGTCCTTTTTCCCGCCGATGTCAGGTCTATCTTAATGAACGAGAAATCCGTTGTCTTAAATAGAGTGAAGGCCTTGTGCTATGGCTGCTTCTCGGCTCTTCTTTCAGGGGAAAATTCGTTAAGCTGTTATTCGTCCTGTTTCGGACCATGTGCTATTGCAGTGTGGTGTGTGTGTGTGTGTGTGTGTGTGTGTGTGTGTGTGTGTTCACCTAATTGTGGTTTGCAGGGGTCGAGACTCGGCTCCTGGCCTCGCCTCTTCACTGATCGCTACTAGGTCCTCTCTTTCTCTCTGCTCCTTGAGTTTTATCATACCTCGTCTTAAAGCTATGTATGGATCCTGCCTCCACTACATCACTTGCTAGACTATTCCACTTCCTGACAACTCTATGACTGAAGAAATACTTCCTAGCATCTCTTTGACTCGTCTTAATCTTCAACTTCCAATTGTGACCCCTTGTTTCTGTGTCCCCTCTCTGGAACATCCTGTCTGTCCACCTTATCTATTCCACGCAGTATTTTGTATATCGTTATCATGTCTCTCCTAACCCTCCTGTCCTCCAGTGTCGTCAGGCCGATTTCCCTTAACATTTCTTCGTAGGACATTCCCCTTAACTTCGGAACCAACCTTGTTGCAAACCTTTGCACTTTCTCTAATTTCGTGACGTGCTTAACCAGTTGTGGGTTCCAATGTGTTGTGTGGGGTGCGCGCGCGCGCCGAATAGGTAAAACTGATCAATTAGCAAGAACTCATTTAAAATTAAGTCCTTTCTATTAGTTTAAAGATATATATTTTTCATTTATGTTATATAACAATGATTTTGTATCAAAAGAACCTTAGAAAACTTTCCTAACCTTATTATAACAAGCGCAGGGGTTAAACTCAGAAGTGTCCCTGTTTGTAGATGTGAAGTTAATGATGAGAATCAAATCAGACGAGGATCAGACAGGACTAGAAAGAGACCTGGACAGGCTGGACACATGGTCCAGCAACTGGCTCCTCGAATATATTTTATGCAAGTTTACAATAATTTAATAACAAACACAATGAAATATTTTTTTTCGTTAGATTCAGAATGATTTTTGCGAAATTATTGCATGCACAAATTTTCACTAGCTCTGTTCAGCTAGAAGTACATTGCTATTTAAGCCAAAATCGCAAGTTATACTTATTCGGTACAAGAGAGAGAGAGAGAGAGAGAGAGGAGAGAGAGAGAGAGAGATGAGGAGAGAGAGAGAGAGAGAGAGAGAAACAAACAAACAACAACAAACAAACAAACAAACAAACATTGCATGTATATTTGGTATAATTTAATAAGTACAATATTGTGTGCAATCATAAATATGCAAAGAGTGCGTGATGACTTAGTTTACCCCTACAATTTCTGTAAAGATTTCAAATTCATGAGGGTCAAAGAGAGAAACTACCATGTCTATGTGCGAAGGTAAGTAAGTGGGTGGCATCCAGACGCTAATACGGTAATTACCTTGCCCATTCTGTGCCAAATTCCCTAGAGCCAAGACTGGCGCCAGATTCTTCATTGTTCGTTTGCACATATGCCAAATTGTCCCGTTTAGTGTTAAACTTCGACTATAGTACATCCCAATTACGTATTTAATATTATAAACTTTCTGTCTCATGTTAGCAATATCACTGTATTGTTTGTATTATTGGCAGTATTAATATGATTATTATTGGTAAAGACGAAGTCGGAGTCTGTGTGTGTGTCGGGTGTGGGCATCGCCGACCTGTCGTCATTTGAAGCGTACCCGGCACTCACTGCCAGCCGCATGAAGTGAAATATTATCCGTCCCTCCCCCTTTTCTTAATCTCTATTGCCGTTTGTAGTAGTCAGTCATATATTTACTTAATTAAGTTATTAAGAAATGTCTTGATCAAATAGTAAGAATTAAAAACTTTGTTTTGGTTAGTTGTGTACCCTGCGTAGTATGACTAACAGTTGTGGTGGGTGTGGTAGATAAACATAGCTATTGCTCTTTATAATGTCATATAGATGAGCTTAACAGCACACTGCTTATGCACCTACTCTGGGAATAATAATAATGAAAGGTCTCCACATTGTGTCATATTTGTCTACTGCTTATTTAAAGCACTGACATAATGTTCCTCACTGCCTTTGTACTCATCCCCGGAAACTGATTCACATTTTTTTTTTTTAACGCCAGACTTTGGCTCCCTCTAGCGTATAGCTTTAAATAACAAGCTACGAATTCTCTTCTTTTGGTGACTAATGATAATTTACTTGAGTGTAGTACATAAACAATTTGTAAGGTGGGCGCCTGTGTGGCGCCCAGTTTTGTGTGTATACTTAAATTGTTAATTTGTTTCTTATAATTCAATAATTCTATTTAGCTGTATTGCGAACGCTTAGCTTCATTAAGTCAGTGTTTGCTCACCTTCATTACAGGGATTTAAATGTTTACAATTGCCATGTAATTTACCTACTGCACGAAAGTCACGAGGGACGCAATTCTCTTGTACATTAACATAAGAACAAAGGAGCACTACAGCAGACCTACTGGCTAATCTAGGCAAGTTCAGTTCACATCCACCCGTCCAGCCTATATTTTATTAAAACTATACAAAGTTACTGCCTCGACGCTGCTTGGGAGTTTGTTTCAATCATCAACTGTATTGCTAAACCAGTACTTCCCAGTGCCATTTCTAAATTTGAATGTCTCCATCTTGAATCCATTGCTGTGAATCCTGTGTTGGTTACGTATTTTCAACACGCCATTTATATCTTTATTTATTCTTGTTTTACACTTGCACGCTTCAGTCATATCTTCCCTAATTCTACGTCTTCAGCCTGTTTTAGTAGGAAAGATTTCTAATACATGTAATTAGTTTGTCATCCTCCTTTCTATATTCTCGAGCGCATTTATGTCCATCCTGTAATGTGGGAACCAATATGAGCAGCATAATCTAAATGAGGTCTAAACCATGGAAATATAAAACTGAAGTATAACCTTAGGACTTCTACTATTTATACTTCTTGATATGGAGCCAAGAATTCTATTAGTTGTATTGCTAACTCTTACGCACTGTCGTTTAGCTTTAAATTTCTGCTGACCAGAACTTCTAAATTTTTTTCCGTTCGCTATGACTAAGAGCTACTTTGTTTAGCTTACAGATGTCATGGTTTTTTCCCCTTTCCTGGGATTAAAAAAATTTTACACTTGTCTGCCTCTGCCATTTTATGACCATATCATCAACCACCCAGGTCATCCTGTAGCTTTCTGGTGTCCACGTAAAAAAATATTTGATGGCCTGTTTTATTGTCCTTTCCCAAATTTACCTTTGACGAGGTTCGAGTTTTTTCTTCTCGAAAGGAGCAGAAACATAAAGTCGTCTGCACACGACGAGCCGGGCCCAAGACCAGGCTTGTCTGATGCTTGCTTGGTCAACCAGGTTGTTGTTGAAGACTGAGACACTTTATGCAACATATGGGGAATCTTTATAAGAACATAAGAACAAAGGGAAACACTGCAGAAGGGCCCTTTACTGGCCCATGCGAGGCAGGTCCAAGTCTCCTTCCGGCTTAAGCCAATGATACCCAACCTAGTCAGGTCAGGTCACATTGATTTTAAGGAGGAACAGGGCCCAACCAAACCTGGTAGCACAAGCTATCAGATCCAACTCACACCCCCCCACACCCACTCATGTATTTATCCAACCTATTTTTAAAGCTACACAACTTTCCCTGGCCTCTGTAACTGTACCCCGGGAGTTGTTCCACTCACCCACAACTCTATTCCCAAAACCATTACTTCCTATACCCTTCCTGAATCTGAATTTTTCCAATTTAAAAAAACCATTACTGCGAGTCCTGCCCTAGGCTAGATATTTTCAGCACACTATTTACATCCCCTTTATTTATTCCTGTCTTCCATTTATACACCTCAATCATATCCCCCTAATTCTACGTCTTTCTAGAGAGTGCAGTTCAGGGCCCTTAGTCTATCCTGCTGCTAGGTAAGCCCACATATGAACATTAGGTATCTTTATTATGAAACGTTTCGCCTACACCGTAGGCTTTTCAGTCAAGTACAGAAAAGTTGATAGAAGCAGAAGATACTTAAAGGACGATGTAATCGGGTCCGTCCCCCTTAAAGTTTTGAGGTGGTCAGCCCCCTCAGTCTGGAGAAGAGCATTGTTCCATAGTATAAAACAATATGGAGAAAAAGTGACAGGATGGAGCTTTTTATGCGCCAAGAGGTGAGACGTAGGCCACTAGGAGAGGTAAGAACTCAGATGTTGAGAGGTCAGTCCCTTTTCAAATCCAGCCCCCCCCATTAGTGGAAGTTGTCGAAGTTGATTGCAGGTCTGTACCAAGATACCCTTGTGTTGCGTGTCTGACAGATTGAACATTAAAATGGTATAAAATACCTACAGGTTGCTAGGTAAGACAATATGCAACATTTAGGTATCCCTTTTTTATGAAACGTTTCGCCTACACAGTAGGCTTCTTCAGTCAAGTACAGAAAAGTTGATGTTAGGTAAGACCACATATGCAACAGTTTGGTACTTTATTTCGAAACGTTTCGCCTACACAGTAGGCTTCTTCAGTCGAGTACAGAAAAGTTGATAGAAGCAGAAGATACTTGAAGACGATGTAATCAGTCCATCACCCTTAAAGTTTTGAGGTGGTCAGTCCCTCAGTCTGGAGAAGAGCATTGTTCCATGGAATGAAACAATAGAAAAGTTGATAGAAGCAGAAGATACTTGAAGACGATGTAATCAGTCCATCACCCTTAAAGTGTTAGTCTATCCTCATAGGGAAGGTTTCTGTACATGGGATCAACTTTGTCATCCTCCTTTGCACATTTTCCAGAGAATTTATATCCATTCTGTAATAAAGGTGACCAAAACTGTGCACATAATCTAAATGAGGCCTAACCAAGGATGTATAGGTTTAAGAACAAACCTGAGGACTCCTATTATTGAAGAAACATTTCGCCACACAGTGGCTTAATCAGTCCAATACAAAGGAGAAAGGTGTAAGGAGAGAGTTTGAGATACTCAGTCCTCAGCCTGGAATCGATGTTTCAGTCCATCACTCTTGTAGGAAGTACAGCATAGTGCCAGAGAGGTGACTTGATGAACATCAAAATGGTTTAAAATACCGACAGGTTGTTAGGTAAGACCCCATATGCAACAGTTAGACAACTTTATTCCGAAACGTTTCGCCTACACAGTAGGCTTCTTCAGTCGAATACAGAAAATAGGCAGGAAACAGTGAGATGTGAAGACGATGTAATCAGTCCATCACCCTTGTAGTCGTAGAATTTGAGGTTGTCAGTCCCTCGGCCTGGAGAAGTTCAGTTCCATAGTCAGGAACTATCTGAAGACCCAAGCGCAGTGCGGAGACTTAAATACTGTCGGAAGGAGAGGTGCAGAGTAGTAGTATAGTTGAAGATTGAGACCCCTTATGCAGCATAGGGGAATCTTTATTCAGGAAACGTTTCCCCCACACAGTGGCTTCACAGTCCCTTACAAAGAGGAAGGCGTAAGGAGAGGAGGAGTATTTTCAGCACACTATTTACATCCCCTTTATTATTCCTGTCCTTCCATTTATACACCTCAATCATATCCCCCTAATTTTTAAAGTCTTTCTAGGAGTGCAGATTCAGGGCCCTTAGTCTATCCTGCTGCTAGGTAAGACACATATGCAACATTTAGGTTTCTTTATTATGAAACGTTTCGCCTTCACAGAGGCTTCTTCAGTCAAGTACAGAAAAGTAGTGGGTTGCAGTAAAGTAGTAGTAGTAGTCGTAGTAGTTTGTGAGAATGTACAACTGAAAGGGATGCCCTCACAGATCTAAACACTTCTACTTGAAAGCTGTCCAAGGTGTTTTCTGCTTACCAGATGCCAATGTGTTGCAGTGTCTGACCTGATGGAACATCAAAGGTATAAAATACCGACAGGTTGTTAGGTAAGACACATATGAACAGTTAGACAATTTATTCCGAATAACGTTTCGCCTACACAGTATGGATTCTTCAGTCGTATACAGAAAAAAGGAAGCGAACAGTAGAGTTGTGAAGACGTTGTAATCAGTCCCAATCACCTTGTAGATCGTAGAATTTGAGGTTGTCAGTCCCCGGCCTGGGAAGTTCAGTTCCATAGTCAGGAAACTATTGAAGATCAAGCGACAGTGCGGAGCTTAAATACTGTCGGAAGCGGAGAGGTGCAGAGTAGTAGTAGTAGTAGAGAGTTGTAGTAGTAGTAGTGTAGTGAGAATGTAACCACTGAAAGGTCATGTCCCTCTCGATCTTTCAAGGTGGTTACATTCACACTATACTACTATAATAATACTTATCTTCTACTACTACTTACTCTGCACCTTCCTTCCGACAGTATTTTAAGTCTCACAGCACTGTCGCTTGATCTTCATATAGTTCCTGACTATGGAATGAAACTTCTCCATGGCCGAGGGAACTGACAACCTCTAATTCTACGACTACAAGGGTGATGGACTGATTACATCGTCTAACTTCTCTACTGTTCTGCTATTTTCTGTTATTCGATGAAGAAGCCTTCTGTGTATGTAGGCGGAACGTTTCGGTATATAAGTATGTCTAACTGATTGCATTTATGTATTCTTACCTAGAGAGAGGAGACTTATGATAACAGTAGTCGGGGATTCGAAGGAGGAGGCGGCGGAGATCACACTTATCACATCTGTTCAGACACTGTTCTCCCATCATCGGAAGGTTCCTTGATGTTGGTGAGGGGCTCTTGATTTAGGGAATTGGATCTGTGCTCCAGTTCCCGAATTAAGCCTGAATGCCTTCCACTTCCCTCCCCCCCCCAGGGCGTTTTATAATCCTCCGGGTTTAGCGTTTTCCCCCTTGATTATTAATAATAATAATAATAATAATAATTAATATAATGTCAGACACTGCAACATCATGGGATCTTGATACAAAGAATTCTTCAACACTTGTCCAGCCTTTGGACGAAGATTTACTTACATAGTGGATGGTCCACTGTGTTATCACCTCCTTTAGCTTCGACTCGCCTGACTACAGTTATAAGTCACCTCTCTGGCCCTATGCTGTACTTTCTACAAGAGTGATGGACTGAACACATCGATTCCAGATTGAGGGACTGATTACCTCAAACCCCTCCTCTCCTTATTAACACCTTCCTCCTTTATATTGAACTGTGAAGCCACTGTGTGGCGAAACGTTTCTTCAATAAAGATTCCTATTTTTACAAAAAGTGTCTCAATTTTCAACCTGTCGGTTTTCAAACCATTTATCACGGCTTTTGTTTCTGGTGGCCCGCTGCTCCACATGTCCCCCACAATCGGGTCATCTGGTACCTCTTGAAGACTTATACTTTTGTCCCTGCAGTGTTTCTGAAATTTTCTGGTTTAAAAAATTGAATTGTTATGGGGCACGGATGTTGATATAGTGGTTATATCAGTGTGCCAGCAGCGCCCCTGCTTTTCACTTTATGGCTTTGGGCCTAAATGATCTCTATTTGTTCCAGCTCGAAATATCTCATGTTTTGAAGTTGTCATTATCCATCCCGTCGTTTTCTTGGCTGTTGTAACATTTGATTTGTGTTATTTGAAAAAAAAGTCAGCCAACATAAATTTCTGTTAGACACTTGAAAGTCCATCTGCTTACCTTCTCCATTTAAACATGAGACTCATTTTGTGTTGTATCACCCCAGATAGATTTATCAAACGCTTTTGCAAAATCTGTGTATATCAAATATGTTTTGGTTTTCTTCTAGCGTGTCTAGAGACAGGGATGATCTTCCAGTTCTAAAACCATACAGGTTTGGGTTGTGCAGATTATGCTGTTCCATAAAGCTTGTAATTTGGCATATCCTCACTCTTTAGAAGACTTTTATGAAGTGGGATGTAAGGGCTATTGCTCTTCAGTTTTTGACTAATGCTCTACTACTTCCCTTATGCAATGGAGCTATGTCTAAATTCTTTTGAGTCTGGTATTTCACGTGGATCCAAGTCTCTCTCTCCATAGAATACTGTAAGCCAGTGCTAGTTATACTTTACCTTTATTTTTGTAATAAAGGAATTCCATGAATCTGGTCCAGTGTTGAATGAAAGGGCATGTTTTCTACTTCGTTTTAAAAAATTTATGGGATTAGTACTGATGTCAGTTAGTAGACTCGCAAAATCGTACTAACATGACCTGTAAGTTTTTTTGACTCACCTGCCATGAGTTCGATTACCACCTGCTCTGTGATTTATCAGTTAGTTGGTCTGTGAGCCTTGAGATGGAATGAAAAAAGTTAGTGCGTTCTCCACCTCGTATTCGTCTTTCAGAATTATGCCCATTTACTGTTCAGCGTCCCTATGTGAACCTCTTGTTATTTATAGTTCAATTCTTACTGGTAGTTCTTGGCTTGGATTTTGATAATGTATAGAAATATTTGAGGTTTCTGGCAATATCCTGGTTGGCATTTTGTTCCATGGTGCTTGTTCGGTCTGGTATGACAGCTTAAGTTTTTTTTTTTTTTAAGCTCTGTCTCAGTGATCTCTCTGCCAAGATTATCTTTTCCTTCGTTGTGACACATTCACGTTACGCAATTCGGTAAACCTCTTTCTTCCTGTACAATCTTTACATTATCTTTCTATATCTGATCTGTGTGTCCTCGGTGGGACATATTTAATACAGACCTTGTATGCTTCTGTGTTTAGCTTTTCTGAACGAATTCTTCATGAACTATACTTTAAAACCCTATCAGTATTTCGAAAATTTCTTAATCCTAACGCCTCTGAACTTCGGAAAACCATTGACATTTCCCAACACTGCAGTAGAGGTTTAAAGCAACTACTGGATCACTGGGTCTGGGAACCAGACCACAGGTCTGGTCCCAGACTAGGCCTCCTGGTTACTGGCCTGATCGATAAGCTGTTGGTACCTACCGCCCGCTGTCTAACGTATGCACCCTAACCAAGCTGATCAGGAACAATTTTGAGGAATCTGTCGAGTTCTCTCTTGAAAACATCCAGTGGTCTTTGGAATCCCCCGTATGCATGAAGGATGCTGAAGTCATAGTTCCTTAACACTTACTGAATTTGTGTGCGTAATCGCTCCTTGCTTTTCATTAAAAGTATATAACACTGTCTGTCAAGCCTCTTGCGTGTGTCTGCAGTTATTTCGATGTGCGGGTTTGGGATCAGTCTCCCCAGTATTTTCTTGGTTGTGGATAATGATGCATCTTTCTCGTTTATCTTTTTTTAAAGTACATTCTTCACACATTCTAAGGCTCGGCAATTTCGCCTGCCTTAAGGGAGCCGTTAATACACAGCAATAATTACCCCCAAGAGAGACCGAGTGACCTGAAGAGAATCGTCTTTGGCTGGGCCCATCGCTCGTTTTGAGGGTTCTAGCTATCCAACCTATCATTTTTCTAGCAGTTGCAGTAACATTATACCTCATGAAAGTGATATCGACATTTAACCTACGTTCTGTTGGGGTAATTTGGGGTTTGTCTTGTACTCCGACCTTGTTTTTTTTTTCGTCTTATTTTTTTTCATGCCCTGGTTACGAAATTTATCCTCATTGAACGTCATCATATATGCAGTAGCCAATGAAAGACGGTTTATATCACTTGGGATACTCGCCCGCGTTTCCTATAGATGCCTCTTTGTACAAATTCTAGTATCGTCTGCAAAGGATTTATATAGTGCTATAATTTACGTCAGTGTCCGTGTCAAATGAGAATGGTGAAAAGTGGGGCGAGGGCCGTGCCTTGGCGGACACAAAATTTTCACTGTGGCAGCTCCTGATTTCACTAAGTTTACCATTACTCTTTGGGTTCTGTTTGTAGTAAGTTAATATTCGCCCCGCAAACCTTCCTAGATATTCTTTTTGCATTTATTTTATGTGCATTCACCTCACAGTCGCATTTGTCAAAGGCTTTTGCAAACTCAGTATACACAACTTAAGCAAAAGAACCAAAAGGCACACTCCCCTGACTGCACCAATACATAACAAAATCCGGGCATCGAGAGAGAGAAGTTTACGACGACATTTCGGTCGGACTTGGATCATTCACAAGTCGCCCCGAAAAGTCGTCGAAAAATTCTCTCTCCTATGTTTTTTTTTTTTTTTTTTCATGTGTACAACACACGCTTTTTGTATGTCTTCAAGAGCATTCAAAACTATGTCGTAAAGGTCCCGCAATTGCGAAAGACAGGAGCAATCTCTTCTGTTGACCCGGGTTGTGAAGTTGCTTCTACCTTCCACAACCACCACGCTGCAGCCATCCAAACCCCCCAGCTGCAGCCTTCCACAACCACCACCCGCTGCAGCCTTCCACAAAACCCCCACCAGCTGCAGCCTTCACAAACCACCCCCAGCTGCAGCCTTTCCCCAACCACCACCAGCTGCAGCCTTCCACAACACCACCAGCTGCAGCCTTCCACAACCACCACCAGCTGCAGCCCTTTCCCCAACCACCACCAGCTGCAGCCTTTTCCCCAACCAAACCCCCAGCTTTCAGCCTTCCCCAACATCACCAGCTGCAGCCTTCCACAACCACCACCAGCTGCATCTTCCACAACCATCAGCTGCAGCCTTCCCCAACCACCACCAGCTGCAGCCTTCCACAACCCCCACCAGCTGCAGCCTTCCACAACCAAACCCCCAGCTGCAGCCTTCCACAACCACCACCAGCTGCAGCCTTCCACAACCACCACCAGCTGCAGCCTTCCACAACCACCACCAGCTGCAGCCTTCCACAACCACCACAGCTGCAGCCTTCCACAACCACCACCAGCTGCAGCCATCCACAACCACCAGTTAGCTGCAGCCTTCCACAACCACCACCAGCTGCAGCCTTCCACAACCACCACCAGCTGCAGCCTTCACAACACCACCAGCTGCAGCCTTCCACAACCACCACCAGCGGGCAGCCTTCCACAACCACCACCAGCTGCAGCCTTCCCAACCGCTGCATCCTTCCAGCCACAACCACCACCAGCTGCAGCCTTCCACAACCACCACCAGCTGCAACCTTCCAAAACCACACCAGCTGCAGCCTTCCCACAACCACCACCAGCTGCGCCTTCCAAAAACCACCCCCAGCTGCACCCTTTCCCCAAAACCCATCACCAGCTGCAGCCTTCCAAACAACCCCCCACCAGCTGCACCCTTTCCCACAACCTTCAGCTGCAGCCTTCCACAGCTACCACCAGCTGCAGCCTTCACAACCACACTGGCTGCAGCCTTCCACAAACCACCACCAGCTGCCCCTTTCCCACAACCACCCCGGGCTGCACCCTTCCCAAACACCCACCACCAGCTGCAGCCTTCCACAACCATCCCCAGCTGCAGCCTTCCACAAACTACCACCAGCTGCGCCTTCCACAACTTCACCAGCTCCCAGCCTTCCACAACCACCACCAGCTGCAGTCTTCCACAACCACCACCAGCTGCAGCCTTCCACACCAGCTGCAGCCTCCACAACCACCACCAGCTGCACCCTTCCACAAACCACCACCGGCTTGCATCCTTCCACAGCCACAACCATCACCACCTGCAGCCTTCACAACCACCATTTGCTGCAGCCTTCAAACCATCACCAGCTGCAGCCTTCCACAAACCACCACAGCTTGCAGTCTTCCAAAACCCACCCCCAGCTGCAGCCTTCCCACCAGCTGCAACCTTCCACACACCACCAGCGCGCCTTCCACAACCATCAGCTGCAGCCTTCCAAACCACACCCAGCTGCATCCTTCCACAACCCCACCAGCTGCATCTTCCACAGCCACAACCCCACCAGCTGCATGTTTCCACAGCCACAACCACCACCAACTGCACCCTTCCACAACCCCCACCAGCTGCAGGCCTTCCACAACACCCACCAGCTGCAAACTTCCACAACCACACCAGTGCAGCCTTCCACAACCACCACAACTGCAGCCTTCCACAACCACCACCAGCTGCAAACTTCCACAACCACACCAGCTGCAGCCTTCCACAACCACCACCAGCTGCAGCCTTTCCACAACCCCAACCAGCTGCAGCCTTCCACAACCATCCCCAGCTGCAGCCTTCCAAAACCCACCCCCAGCTGCAGCCTTCCACAACCACCACCAGCGGCAACCTTCCCAACCACACCAGCTGCAGCCTTCCACAACCCACCACCAGCTGCATCCTTCCAACCACCACCAGCTGCAGCCTTCCACAACCACCACAGCGCAGCCTTCCACAACCACCACCAGCTGCATCTTTACACAACCACCACTACCACAGCTGCATTCTTCCAAACCACCACTACCACCAGCTGCATAATTCCACAAACCACCACTGCCACCAGCTGTATCCTTCCACAGCCACCACTACCCCCAGCTGTATCCTTCCACAACCCCACTACCCAGCTGCATCCTTCCCACGACCGTCACTACCCCAGCTGCACCCTTCCAAAACCCAAACCACTACCCCCAGCTGCATCCTTCACAGCCACCACTATCCCAGCTGCATCCTTCCACTACCACCAGCTGCATCCTTCCACAACCACCCTACCCCCAGCTGCATCCTTCCACAACCATCTTACCACCAGCTGCTTTCCTTCCACAACCACCACTACCACAGCTGCATCCTTCCACAACCATCACTACCACTAGCTGCATCCTTCCACAACCACCACCACTACCCCTGCTGCAAGCGTTCCCAAAACCCACCACTACACCAGCTGCATCCTTCCACAACCACCATACCACCACTGCATCCCCTTTCCACAACCATCACTACCACCAGCTACATCCTTCCACAACCACACCAGCTGCATCCTTCCAAAAACCACCCCTGCCACTTCCTGCTCCTTCCACAACCACCACTACCCCCCAGCTGCATCCTTCCACGACCGTCACTACCACAGCTGCATTCTTCCAAAAAGACCACCCCCCACCCCCCACCAGCACCAGCATCCACGACCCCCCACCACCACCACTCCTCCACACCACTCCCACACCACCACTCCACCACACCCCCACCTTCCACCACCACCACCACTCCACCCCCAAACTCACACCACCACCCACCCCACCCACCACCACCACCCCAAAAACCCATCACCCCCCACAACCCATACCCCCCACAACCCTCACCCCACAACCCATCCACCACCCACAACCACCCCACCCACTACAATTCCCACCACCACCCCCTACACCCACCACCACCCCCAACCCTTTCCCTATCATCCCACCCCACAACCCACCACCACGACCACCCCACAACCCCACGACCACCCACGACCCCACCACCACCACCCCAACTATCACCCACACCACCCACAACCAAACCACCCACACACCACACCACCAACCAACCTACCACCACCCCCTACCACCACACACCCACTCCACACCCACCTCCCACCACCCCCACCTCACCTCCACCCACAACCCACCACACCCCTCCACCCCAACCCACCACCATAAACCCCCAAACCCACCACCACCACCATCACCACCACCACCCACCACCTCCATCCCAACATCCACCACCACCCCCAACATCTGCCACCACCAACATTACCACCATATCCCACCCACCCATCCACCACCACCTGCTGCCACACCACACCTGCTGCCACCACCCCACCATCATCATCCCCCCCGCCCCCACCATCCCCCCCACCACAACCCACACCTCCCCTCCACCCCACCCCACCACCATCACCTCCCCACACCACCACCCCCACCATTCAACACCACCACCACCCACCACCACCACCATCCACCACCCCATCCACCACCACCATCCACCCCTCATCCACCCCACACCAACATCTGCCACCACAACATTCCCCACCTATCCACCACCACCATCCCACCCACCCCCCCATCCCACCCGCCACCCCATCACCCATCCACCCCCACCATCCATCACACATCCACCACTATCCACCATCCACCACTGCTGGCCACCACCCACTATCACCCCACCACCACCATATCCACCCCCCGCCACCCCATCACCACCACCACAACCCACCCCACCCACCACCATCCACCACCCCCACCACCACCACCACCACCACCATCCCACCACCCCCATCCACACCACCACACCCCCATCCACCCACCACCACCCACCACCACCATCCACCACCACCACCCACCACCACCCCACCACCACCCCACCCCCAAATCCCACCACCACCATCCCACCCCCCCACCACCACCCTCCATACCATCCATCACCATCCATCCCATCACCACATCCACCACCACCACCATCCCCACCACACCACCACCACCAAATCACCACCACCACCCCATCCCCACCCCACCACCACCACCATCCACCACCACACCCCCACCATCCACCCCACCCCCTCCACCCCACCACCATCACACCCCCACCACCTCCACCACCATCACCACCCCATCACCATCCACCCCCCCATACCTCCACCACCACCATCATCCCCACCACCATCACATCCACCACCACCACCCTCCCACCATCCTCCCCCACCTCCTCCACCCCCACCACCCCATCATCATCCACCCCACCATCATCATCCCCACCCGCCACACCTTTCCAACCACCCCATCCACCCACCACCATCACCACCACCATCCACCCCCACCATCTACCACCATCCACCCCCACAACCCCACCACCAACACACCATCCCTCCCCACCTCCACCACCAATCCACCACCACCTCTCCCCCCCATTCCACCACCACGACCATCCACCACCATCACCACCACCACCCCCATCCACCCATTGCCACCACCATCCACTGCCACCACCTTTCCCCCCGCCACCACCTTTCCACCGCCCCCACCATCACCGCCACCACCTTTCCACTGCCACCCCCATCCCCCGCCACCACCATCCACCCCCAAACCACCATCCACGCCCCACCCCCCACCCCACCCCCCATCCACCCCCCCATCCACCCACCACCACCCACCCCACCATCCTCCACGCCACCACCATCATATCCACCACCATCCCCACCCCCATCCACTACCACCACCACCATCATCCACCATCATCACCACCATCCACCACCATCCACCCCCACCACCACCATCCCCACCGCCACCACCCACACCACCCATCCCCATCCATCACCATCCCACCACCACCACCCCCAATCCACCACCCATCACCATCCTCCCCCACCCCCACCACCATCACCCCTCCACCACCACCATCATCCACCACCCGCCACCACCATCCACCACCCCCCACCACCATCCAATCACATCCACCATCCACCACCACCATCCACCACCATCCACCACCACCACCATCCACCCCACCACACATCCACCACCCACCATCCACCACCACCACCATCCCCACCACATCCACCACCCCCATCCACCACCACCATCCACTACCACCATCCAAACTACCACCACCCACCACCCCCACCATCATCCACCATCATCCACCACCATCCACCACCACCACCATCATCCACACCCCCACCACCATCACCACCATCCACCACCATACACCAACACCATCCACCACCACACCCTCCACCACCTTCCACCACCACCCCCCACCACCATCCACCACCACCACCCGCCACCACCATCCACCCCCACCACCCGCCACCACCATCCACCCCCCACCACAATCCACCACCCCCACCATCCACCCCCATCCACCACCACCATCCACCACCACCACCGCCACCCACATCCACCACCACCCCATCCACCACCACCACCATCCACCACCACCCGCCACCCCATCCCCACCACCACCTGCACCCCCATCCACCACCCCCACCCGCCACCCCCAATCCACCACCCCCACCCCACCCCCATCCACCACCACCACCCGCCACCCCCATTCCACCACCACCACCGCCACCACCATCCACCACCACCCACCCGCACCACCATCCACCACCACCATCCGCCACCACCCCACCACACCACCTGCCACCACCACCCACACCACCACCTGCCCCCCACCATCCACCACCACCACCTGCCACCACCACCACCACCCATCCACCACCACCACCCGCCACCACCATCCACCACCACCACCGGGCCCCCACCATCCACCACCGTAAACCACCACCGCCCGCCACCACGGTCCACCACCCGCCCGCCACCACCGTCCACCACCACCGCCGCCACCACCATCCACCACCGTCCACCACCACCGCCCGCACCACCTTTCAACCACCATCCACCACCCCCACCACCCGCCACCACCATCCACCACCACCACACACCCCCACCTGCCACCACCATCCACCACCATCCACCACCCACCACCTCCACCACCATCCACCACCATCCACCACCATGCACCCCCAACACCATCCACCCCCACCACCTCCACCACCACCACCATCCACCACAATCCACCATCCACCACCATCCCCCACCACCACCCCCACCACCACCACATCGCCACCACCACCCCACCCCGCCACCACCATTCCACCACCACCACAATCCACCACACCACCATCCCCACCATCCACCACCACCCCCCACCCCCATCCACACCACCCGCCACCCCCATCCACACCACCATCCAACCACCACCCATCCACCACCCCACCATCCACCCCACCACCATCCACCACCACCCGCCACCACCATCCACCACCACCACCATCCACCCCCACCCCCTGCCCCCAAACCATCCACCACCACCACCACCACCCGCCACCACCCTTCCACCCCCACCACCGCCACCACCCGCCACCCCCCCTCCACCCCCACACCCACCACCACCACCTGCCACCACCACCCACCACCACCACCTGCCACCACCATCCCCCACAATCCACCACCACCACCATCCACCACCACCACCATCCACCACCCCCACCATCCCCACCACCCCCCACCACCATCCACCCACCAGCATCCCCACCATCCACCACCACCTGCCACCACCCGCCACCCACCACCCGCCACCACCACCACCTGCCACCACCACCACCTGCCACCACCATCCACCACCACCACCACCCCCCACCACCATCCACCCCCACCACCATCCCCACCACCACCATCCACCACCACCATCCACCACCACCACCATCCCCACCACCACCATCCACCACCACCATCCACCACCACCACCATCCACCACCACCACCATCCACCACCCCCACCATCACCACCACCACCCATCCACAACAAATCCACCACCACCACCCTCACCACCATCCACCACCACCTCCCGCCACCCCACCACCACCTGCCACTACCATCCACCACCATCCACCACCTCCACCCCCAAACCACCATCCACCCACCACCACCCACCACCCACCATCCCCCACCACCATCCCCACCACCCGCACCACCATCCACCACCACCACCACCCGCCCCCACCTTCCCCCACCACCACCTTCCACCACCACCATCCCCCACCCGCCACCACCATCCAACACCACCACCACCACCATCCACCATCCACCACCCGCCACCACCATCCACCACCACCCCCATCCACCACCCCCACCCCCAAATCCACCACCACCCCCAGCCACCACCATCCACCACCACCACCATCCCCACCACCCACCTGCCACCACATCCACCACCACCATCCACCCCCACCATCCACCACCACACCAGCCACCACCACCATCCACCCCCACCACCGCCACCACCACCATCCACCCCCCAAACCACCATCCCCACCACCACCTGCCACCCCACCCCACCACCACCTCCACCACCACCACCCACCACCACCACCCACCACCACCACCAGCCACCACCTTCCACCACCACCAGCGTCGCAGTTTTTCATAAAATAAAGTAATAATTTTATTTTTTAACATGGTAGACAATGCTTTTCAAAAATTTAATGACACCAAAAATGTGAAATTTGACGTAAAATTACGGAATTACATAAGCACCAAGTTGGAGGAAGGGAGAACTTTAAGCTACTGCTATTTTGGGACCACTTACAAGCCTGACCCAATTCGGCTAATTCTCCAGTATGTCTTGTTTCTATTGATAGAGTACAAGAAACTGCCCATTCAACTACAGTACAGTGGAACCCCAGCTTTTGAACTTAATTTGTTCCAGAAGGTCGTTCTAACCAAAATGTGTAAAAAATTAATCAATTTTTTTCCTATAAGAATATAGTGTAAGTACAATTAATTTCCGTTCCAGACACTCAAAATGTTCATAAAAAAATTCTTTTTTTTTTAAAAGAATGACACTAATATAAAACTCTACGGCTTATTTATGTATAAAATTTGATCTAATATGACTAATAAACAATATTAATAATAGAAACCTGATATACACACTAGAATGAATAAAATATGTCATTATGTATGTGGAGTGGGGGTGGGGGTGTTGGGTTTATAAGGGCCACTGAGAGCATAAGCCGTATAGTAGTGGTGGCGGCGGCGGCAGTGTTGTCAGGGGACCCTATATATCTCAAACAATACTGGAGGAGTTAAATTTTGTTTTGTCATTTTTCTTTCTCTTAATCGCTTAATTTACTTGCTACACTGTTAATGCTGCACTTTATCATTGGCTGGCGTTTATAGCCTTATTGACTCCTGTGCTTTAGTATCGTACATATTGTAAAATCACTGAAGAAGGCACTTTTCTCTCCTCTTTCTCAGCCCTTTACTAGGGCTGGCACTAGGAACTTTCTTTGGGCCATGGTGGTTATTTTGAGTCACAATGAACAAGCACAAAAAGTGCAAAATGTTTAGATAATGCTCACTCAACAGTGACAGAGCAGAATGAAATGGTTGCCCGCCAATGTGACGTGTCCGATATGTGCGATTTCGGATCAAGGTCTGATTCCCAGCAAAATTTGCACAAAAACGGTTCTAAAACCAATGTCAAAACTGGGCGTGCAAAAAAACGGGGTTCCACTGTATAGAATTTTCTGTTAAAATGCCCAAAGTTGGTACTTTATCCACTTTTATATAAAATTCAACAGATTCCAATTTAAAAATGAAGTCCTAATAAAAAAGTGTAGGCATTCCGGCCAATCAAGCAACCTTTCCTTGGTTTATTAATCATAGCCCCTTACCCTCCATTTTGAATCCGTCACACAAAAAAAATTTGAGGTTTTACCGTATTTCTCACATAAAATATAACCAAGACTGATTAGTCATGGTTTAGGCCATTCCAGTAATTGAAGCATATGTAGTGAAAAACCCATAAAACAGACTAGGGGGGGGGGGGGGGTAGTTAAAACCCTTTTCCCCTGCCTCTGGAAATCATCAAAAATCTATTATTTCCATCACTTTGAGTCTGCAATGACCAAGATCATTTCCATTTCCCTAGCATGTCTTCAGGTTCATCAATTAAGATGTAGATCTAAACATGTAGATCTATGTGAAAGACAGTGAGAAGATTAAACAAAAACTTATGTGGGCATTTTTATTTTTTTTTAAGGTCTCAAGAACATGACCTTATTTAGCCATAAGTCCTTCAGTCCAGTTAGCATGACAACAGTTGAAGCACCAGTTTCAGAAATGTAACCAGTGTGTAAATTGGAATCCTATAATTGCTTCCTTCATACTTCCACCTATGTGGTGTCCTATATATTGTTGCCTAATTTTTTTTTTTTGTTATTGTCACCTATATCTTTTGTATATCTTTTATTCCCTATTTGAGGTCTACTCTTTTACTGGAACATAGTCCCTTTCTCTCTATTACAACCCAGGAATCCAAATGGCCTGTTATCCCGGGTGTAATGGGAGCAAAATAAACACAGCAGAAAAAGTTTAGACTTATATTATCCTTCACCAATTTAGAACAGCAATATGTACACTATGTACAGTGATAAGTATAGTGCACTCCACGGTAAGCAAGGCAGAAATAGAAGCCACAAGATAGCAGACCGTGCTTCAACCAGCTCTAGAATGGGAATGACAAGGGCAGACAGGAGAGTGGTACCCACATAACCTCTGCGATTGCCAAAACCATCTTCTTATTGGCTAGAACCTGGTCACTAGTTGAACGACGGGGCCCCATCATCAACTCTTTGCAACCTGGTTCGGGTGGTTGGGGGAGATAGCCTGTAAATGAGGGTGTGTACATGCGCCAAATAAAGGTTACGTACTCTTTGCATGCACACCCCACCCGAGAAGGCTCAGGATTAGGTGCCACCTCCCAGTGGTAACCGTGCCGCCATGGCCCCAAAATAATGGGACGCCTTTCCTCTCCACCATCCAACTCTTAGATAGAGCTCAGCTTTTCTTGTGACAAAAAGCCAAACCCTAAACTCAAAGTGAGACAGCAGTCAGTCAGGCTAGCATAGGTCCAAGATCAGGCGGATGGTAGCCCGCATCCCCTCATAAAAAAAACCCCACCCAGGGGATAAAAAAAAAGAGCGTGAAAG
This sequence comes from Cherax quadricarinatus, assembly GCF_026875155.1. Classification (NCBI taxonomy): domain Eukaryota; kingdom Metazoa; phylum Arthropoda; class Malacostraca; order Decapoda; family Parastacidae; genus Cherax; species Cherax quadricarinatus. The sequence goes on along the minus strand of NC_069435.1, from coordinate 7,110,973 downwards.
GGGTTACCACAAATAATATAACATCCTAACCTAAATAAATAAAAAATATTAGACTCTAGATAAAGAGTCCGCCAACACATTTTCTTTGCCGGCAATATATTTAATTCTGAGTGAGTATGGTTGCAGTCTTAGCGTCCAGCGCATGAGCCTTGTGTTGTGGTTCTTCATGGCTTGGAGATATTTCCAGAGGATTGTGATCACTGTAGACTGTGACCACCTGCGATGTCTGGCCCACATAAAAATCGAAATGCTCCAAAGCCCGTACCAGGCGAGGGCTTCTTTTTAATGGTGAGTAAGCCCTCGATGTGGCTGGAACTTTGGGTGAAAAGTATGCTACAGGCTGCAACTCCTCATTCTCGTTTTGTAATAGTACTGCCCCAACCCCAGACTCGCAAGCATCAACCTGTAATGAAAAAGGTTTGGAGAAGTCTGGAGACAAGAGAATGGGTGCAGTACACAATATTCTTTTTGCTTTTTCAAAAGAAATTTGACAATCTGGGGTCCCAATTTAAAGGGAACTTTGTGATGGTAAGAGAGGTAAGAGGGGCTACAATATCAGAGAAATTCTTACAGAATCTTCTGTAAAATTCTATCATCGCCTAGGAAACGTTGAAGAGATATCCTATCATGAGGAACTGGATAATCTTTAATAGCAAGAACTTTAGCAAGTTTAGGTGCAACTTTACCACTACCTACTTCATGGCCTAGAAAAGTGACAGTGGCCTGGCCAAAGGAAGATTTAGATAAATTAACTGTTAATGGGAACTCTTAAGGTCTCAAAAAGAGCCTTAAGTCTAAGTAGGTGTTGATCCCAAGTATCAGCACCACAAAAATATCATCTAGGTACGCTGCCCTGCCTTCAAATCCTTTATAGCTGATGGGGAAGTTTCTGGAATGAAGAGGGGGAATTTTTCATTCCAAAGGGGGTAACTGTGTATTGATAATGACCTCCCGGAATTACGAAGGCAGAGATTTCCTTCGCCTTATCCGTTAAAGGACCTGATAGTAACCTTTAAGGAGATCTAACTTGGACACAAAGTAGCCTTACCCACAAAGTCAATTACGTCATCCAGACGAGGAAGAGGGTAAGCATCTGTAATTGTGACCTCATTCACCTTTCGGTAATCTGTACACATCGAAACCCTCCAAACAGCCTTCTTCAAAGATGCACGGTGAAGCCCCTGGACTAGATGACTCCTCCACTAAACCATGCTTTAACAAAAATTCTACTTCCTGCTGAAGTAACCTTTGCTTTTCAGGATTAGCTCTGTAGGGGGAGAGTTTAATTGGTTTTAGAGTTTCCCCCATCTACATCATGATAACCTAACGTACATTTTTTCGGCACATCCGAAAAAATATTAGGATATGACTGTAGAAGCTCAGTTAAATTTGTTGCTTGCGTTTCGGATAGTCCCTCCATTAAAGGGCTAGGATCCTTGAGGAGGACAGAATTTGAAAGTTTAATATTAATTTCAGAGATAGAGTGCAAAGAATCAGAGTTGTCCTCAGAGGTAGAGGACAGAGTCATTACTGGGACTTTATCTAGTATGTGGAAATATTTTAATTGATTGATGTGGTAAATTTTAGTTTTTGAGGTCTTATCAATGGGAGCTACCACATAATTTACATCAGATAATCTACTTACAATCTGCATAGGTCCCGTAATCTAGCTTTTCAAGGTGTGGCCCGGGATAGGTTCCTGCACCAACACCTTGTCTCCTGGATGGAAGGAGCGGAATTTTGCACTTCTGTCATACCTCTGTTTCATCTTACTTTGAGCTGTCTTTAGTTTAGCCTTGGCTAACTGACGTGCCACCTGCAACCTTGAAGACGGATTGTAGAGTGTTGAGCTAACGTCTTCTCCCATCCATCCTTCTTTGAGCACCCGAAGAGGACCTCGTACATTGTGCCCAAAGATCAGCTCAAACGGACTATACCCTGTAGACTCTTGCACCGTCTCTCGTACTGAGAACAGCAACAAAGGTAGTGATTCATCCCAGTCTGTAGGAAAGTGCATGCAAAAGGTTATCATAGTTTTTAACGTCTGATGGAATCTTTCCAAGGCGCCTTGGGACTGAGGATGATAGGCAGTGGATAAGTTAATACTTCCCTAAATGCTTTGGCAGTAAAGTTAGTACCTTGATCACTTTGAATAGTTTTAGGAATGCCAAAACAAGAAATGAATTTGGTTAAAGCTTTGAGAATCGCTTTAGTATTAATACTACGCATGGGAATTGCTTCAGGATATCTGGTTACTTTATCCATAATCGTAAATAAATATTGATTTCCAGACTTAGACCTAGGTAGTGGACCTACACAATCTATAATTAAATCTGCAAAAGGTTCTCCATCAGCAGGTATAGGTTGGAGAGGTGCAGGTTTAATGGAATGTCCAGGTTTCCCTACTTGCTGACATTCTCGGCAACACCTATATGATTCTTCACATCTTTTTAATTTTGGCCAATTTAAAATTTTTTTGTGGATTCTTACAAGGTTTTTGTAATTTCCCAAGTGACCTCCTAATGAAGTATTATGAGCTATATTTAATATTTGAGGTCTAAAAATTGGAACCACTACTGTCATACAATTGCCAGCCCTCTATCTCCTTACCAGTCTCAGTACAGATCAAATAATCGTTTTTAACTTCATACTTGACCGGATGACCCAAAGAGGATTTACCCATGGCTGCCTGAAAAGCGAATTTTTAAGAAGGGGGCCTTTCGTTGTTCCCCCCGGAAGGGGCAGTCCCTCGGGCATGGAAACAGAGACATCTGGGAATCCTGCAACCTGGGAATAGGAAGGCTTGATCGGGGGGCTGTTCACTTGTTTACGAGGCTCCCGGGCCCGGTGTGCCTCATAAAACAACACGGCTGTTCCAAGATCGGAGTCGTCCAAGGATAGGTCAACATTCCCCCAGACAACCCTTGGGAGTTGCCCGAGTTTGGCCAACACCCGGGGAAGAATTACTCATTATAGGTTCAGGACACGCACTAACAGTAGTAAAGTTATTCCCAGTAATAACATGGCATCTTTCAATGGGGAATCCTTTTGAGACACCTACAGTCAAGTACCCAGTTTTAATATTTGCACTGTACATAAATTTTATGCAAAGGGGCAGAATATATAGCTCCTCCAAATGCTTCTAATAAAACAGAGGAATTCAAGGTAGTGTTCTCTGAAAGGGGTAATATTCCTTCTCTTACAAGTGAGCAAAATGCCCAGTATCTCTAAAGGTCTTTACTTCAGTTGTTTCTGAGTTTTCCTGAAGGGAAACAAGACCCCTTGCAGTAATAAGGGGCTATACCTTTTTCTACTTTCTCTAGGGGGCATGTTACTAGGGGTATTAGAGATTTTCAATGGGTTGGGGGTTTGTGGGGGCAGTCGGGACGGATATGACCTATTTGTTACAAAAGGGAAACAGACGACAGGCTTGCCTTTACTCCCTGTGACGTTGCAAATGGTGTCGTTCTGGCTGGTGTTTCTCTGGATACTGTTGTCGAGATGCACCATGAGTAGTTTGCCTCTCCACAGGTGGACCATAAGTTGAGAAGCGTGGCTCACCAGGTGACTTAGTTGGCCCGACGTAGACGTTCTCCCTCCGGCTGGCACTTCCCTTCTCCCAAGGTTGACGATCTCTGCTCATGCCAGGCTGTTGAAAAGAGAGACGGGACTGCTCGGGCAAGGAGCGGGTTTGTTTCGAAGGTATCAGCCAACCTGGGTGCCTCCAATGCAGTGGTTAAGTCACGATCCTGCAGAAAGACTCGAACCTCTGGTCCCACAGACTCCAGCAGGTTATCAATCAGAATAAGCTGTACCAGCTCCTCAAAGGTAGAGACACCACTTGCTTTATACCAGCTGGTAAAAGCTTTGGTTTGCTGTTTCACAAAGTCCACTAGGGATTGACCAAGCTGTCGTCTGCCCAGCTTAAAAATCTTTCTATATTTGGCTGGGATACATGTATATGCTCCCAACACTGTGGTCTTCACTACTTGATAATCAGAAAATTCAGCGTCATTTAATACTGACGTAAATTCCTGTGCCTTACCCAATAATGCTGTATGAACCAACGATGCCCAATGCTGTTCCGGCCACCTCAAGGCTCGAGCCTGATTTTCGAAGCTTTCGAAAAATTGTTCTGGTTCGGCCTCATTGAAGCGGGGAACAAGCTGTACTGCTTTTTGTAAACTAAAATCATTTACAGAATGCGAAAACTGCCTCCTTTCTCTTTCCCTATCAAATTCTTCCCTTGCGAATGCTCTCTGTTCCCTAGTTTGCTCAAGATTGATTTTTGCCAGCTCAAGTGCCAATGATGCTGATTCACCTTGAGACAACCCAGCTGCACTATACTGACCATTTTGCTCCATAGGTGTATCATCTTCCTCCTGCGAGAACATAGTAGTTTTTGCCCTAGCTCCCGTAGAGGGAGGAGTCTGATGTGCCATCTCTTCTTCTATAAGTTTGTCAGCAATCAGTGAATGCAGTTGCGCAGCTGTAAGAGTGCATTTGTATTTAATGCCAATGGAATGAGCAATTTGCCAACAACGCTGTAGGGACAATTTAGGTAGGTTGTGCAAAGTATATGCCGACACCAGACGTCTGACTCGTCTAGGTGGCATAAGTTATTCGATATGCAGTATACCCCAACGTAACACGTTAATTTGCAGAACACGCTTAGCTATGCACAGTACGATTGCAGAATACGCATACAAGCAAAGCTGACTACAAAATTCTCCACACCGAACAGGCTAGTAACAACTGACACGCAAAATTTGTAAAGCAATGCCAGACAGCTACACTGTTCTAGAAGATTGACCGTAGCGAAGCGAGCACACCGAACAAGCTAGTAGCGAGCTGTTGAATGATCACACAATAGCAAGGCTGACCATAACAGTAACTGACACGCAAAATTTGTAAAGCGTAGGCAAAGCTAATGCAATGCCAGACAGCAAGCCGCACAATGTTCCTGCTACGAGCTTCACCCTAAGCTCAACCATTTCTCTAAGTCCAGCTCCAGCTCTCAGACAGGCTACCCATATTACAACCCAGGAATCCAAATGGCCTGTTATCCCGGGTGTAATGGGAGCAAAATAAACACAGCAGAAAAAGTTTAGACTTATATTATCCTTCACCAATTTAGAACAGCAATATGTACACTATGTACAGTGATAAGTATAGTGCACTCCACGGTAAGCAAGGCAGAAATAGAAGCCACAAGATAGCAGACCGTGCTTCAACCAGCTCTAGAATGGGAATGACAAGGGCAGACAGGAGAGAGGTACCCACATAACCTCTGCGATTGCCAAAACCATCTTCTTATTGGCTAGAACCTGATCACTAGTTGAACGACAGGGCCCCATCATCAACTCTTAGCAACCTGGTTCGCTGGTTGGGGGAGATAGTCTGTAAATGAGGGTGTGTGTACATGCGCCGAATAAAGGTTACGTACTCTTTGCATGCCACACTCTCCTACATATCCTTTCCTGAGGCTTATCCTCTGCATTAAAATTTTTTACTGTTTTTAGTACCTACTATTTATTCCATACATTTGCAACAGCTACCATGTTGGTCTCCTAAATACCCTATTAATGTGTTTTCTAAATCCATAAATGTAATTATCAGTTCCTTATCCTAATCTAAGTATGGTTCACTTATATATTTCAATATAAACAGATGATCATCACATCTCTTAACCCTTTGACTGTCACGTGCCCCTTTCTGAAACTGTCATTCTATCTCGCAAAATTTTTGGAAAAAAAAAAAAAATTCTTGTGGAATGATAAGAGAATCTTTTCCCAATGGTAATGACCCCAAAAGTACGAAATTTGGTCGAAAACCCACGGAATTACGCTCCCACGAAGTTAGCAGTCTCGGTGACATATACGCATCAGCGATTTCGCCGACTTTGAGCCCTGTTTTTGGCCAATTCTGTTGTTCCAGTTGATCAAACTCATAGCTATTTCTTTAGAACTCCATTTTTTCTATCAGTTGAGTACAAGAAACTGCCCATTTACCGATTTGAACTACCCAGTAAAGTGGTCAGAATTTGGCAATTTGGCCAATTTCACGCAAATTAAAAAATATGCCAGTTTCAAAATAGGGTCCAGAATAAACAATGTAGACATTCTTGGCACTAAAATAACATATCCTCTGTTCATTAGTCACATCTCTAGGCCCCTTTTATATTACTATTGCTTTCTATTTTGATTTTTTATTCATACAAAAAATACAAAATTTACTGTTATGCAGACTACTGCATTATTGTAAAAATGGTATAAATAATATCAGTGCACTAGTGAAAGAATATTAGACTCCCCAGTTGACGTGTATTGGACATGTGGTGTGATTTGCTTACTCCTGAACATTGGTAAAAATCTAACATTTCCGCTACTTTGAGCTCAATTTCAAGGTCATTTTCATTGTGAAACTAATCAAAATCATCTCTATTTCTGTAATGTGTTTTCCATTTTATCATGTGAGACCATGAAAACGAGAATATAACGACAAATACTATACGAAAATACACCTCGAAGTCGGCGTTTTAATTAAAAAAAAGGGTCAGTTGTTTTTTTCTCGTTATGCACTGCGGGGCCTACCAGCTTTCTCCTGCTTGATTTGAAGCTGCTAGAATTTACGCGTATTAATATGTCCGAAACAGTGGTGCATAAGACGTATATATATGACCAAAACAGTCAAAGGGTTAATAATAATAATAATAATAATAATAATAATAATAATAATAATAATAATATTTTTATTTCAGCATAATACATGTTTGTTCATCGGAATATAATAATTGGGTGTACATGCCAAAAGCCTTTCAGGCAAACTTAAAATTAACTTAAGATTAATAAAGCATTAGGTGAGTTACAATGAATACTAAAGAACTGAATTAGTTCATGCTATACGTATTGCCTTTCTAAATCATCCTTGTTCCTCTGCAGTCCTGTTTTCTGCTGAGTTCTAACTCTTTCAATAATAAGAATTCTACTGTACACTTTACCTAGTATGTATACTTAAACATTTCCTCGTGTTCCCATTTTTCCTTATTCAAAGTAACTATATATGCTCTTTGCTAGCCCTTAGGTACCTTCTCTTCTTTCATGTCCATTATATATTGAACAAATGCAGCATCCACACCAAAATTATATTCCTACCTTTTAGCATCTCACTCATATTATTATTTTTCAGCTTGGGGTCTTCTGTGTTACTGTGAAGGACTGTGCCCTGACCCTAATAACTTCAATGGTACATGTGAAGCTATGCCCAACTCATTCTGCTTCAGTGCTGTAGAGCTTCATTATGATGTAGAAACAGATGAAATGAAGGAGGAGCGCACTTATGGGTGTCTTGGACAAGATGAGCTTGGTCTTATGCAGGTTTGTTTTGTAATGGGAAATCTGGATTATTTGAATTTCAAAGCAGATAATTTTGCTGCATTTCTGATTTAAATATAAATACAGATACAAATTCAGATTTATTTCTATCATAAGAAAATGTAGGATTATTAAATTGGGTTTATTGACCCATGGCAACCAATTTTTCTGACGCTCCCCAAAGTACAGTAGGGCCCCACTTACATGGCAGGTTTGGCTCCTTAAAGTAGAAATCACCTTAAAGTGGAATGCCATTTTGTCCACTTATAAATACTAGACAACAAGTTTACACTAACTTATATAAAGTTAGTAATAGAACTATGCATTAAAAAACACAATAAAAAGTAAAATACACAAACAGTACACCCATTACTTACCTTAAAATATTTGTAGTCTTAATGCAGGGTGAGAGGTGAGTCGTATTTATTTGTAGGAAGTCAGGTGTGAGAAGTATGGTAGCCAGCCAGGGCAGCCCAGCCCACCCCACCTTACACCACTTCACCCACACGTAATGTAAACAAGCAGACATGTCTGCTTTTGGTTGATACACATTCATTCCCATGTCTGTGAATATTATACCATAATGCAAACACTTTACAGTGTGTACAAGTTGTCTCCACGTTGATACAGTAGAATAAATAAAGAGGAACACTCCCATTCTCATGTAACACCAATTTTAGAAGAAATAATGCTCTGAGTGAAGGCATATGAAAGTAATAATTTTCTAGTTACCCCCAGTAATATTATAGTGTACACATTTTCTCTGATGTTGGACTAGAGAAAACATCATTCTTGCTATCCCTCCTACAAGTTGTCTAGCTACCACATCTCAAATTTATGTTAATTTATTCTACTGTGGGGTGTATTTATCATGTTTATGTTACGTAGCATGTTTATATAATTTGGAAAAAATATCATAGATGGATTAAAGAAAATGTCTATATTAAAGTAATATACAACATTTAATGCACCCAAGAGATTATTATTATTAATATGGCACCAAGAGAAGAGAGAGACTTAGTGATTTTAATGTGTACCTGCACACCAGCACAGTGTGTAAATTTATTTAGGTACAGGTACACATAAGTACCTAGGTAGTAGGTTGGTAGACAACAACCACCCAGGGAAGTACTACCGTCCTGACAAATGAGTGTAAAATGAAAGCCTGTAATTGTTTTACATGATGGTAGGATTGCTGGTGTCTTTTTTTGTCTCATAAACATGCAAGATTTCAGGTACATCTTGCTACTTCTACTTAAACTTAGGTCACACTACACATGCACCTACAAGCATATATATATACACACCCCTCTGGGTTTTCTTCTATTTTCTTACTAGTTCTTATTCAGTCGTCAGTGGTCAGTCGTCAGTCGTCAGTGGTCAGTCGTCACCAGTCGTCAGTGGTCAGTCGTCACGTGAGGTCACAGACCCTGAGCTGCTTTGGGGATTAGCGTGGACGGTTACAAAGCATGGCTTGCTTCTGCAGTGTTTTAAAAACTGAGGTTGGAGAGTTGAAGGAGGAGGTCTTGCTTCTCCAGGAGGAGATTAGGAGGCTGAAGGTCCACCTCAATGGGTCTGGGAGAGAGTGTGAGGTGGCTGGAGTTGTGGGGAATGAGACTTCTGTAGTTGGGGAGGTAGCAACAGCTACCAGCAGTGAGGTGCAGCCCAGCACCTGCTGCAAGTGGCGAGTTGTTCACAGTAATGGGAGGCGCATCAGAGTAAGGAAAGTTAAGAGTGAAGATCTGAAGGTAGGAAATCGCTTCTCTGTTCTCCAGGATGAATGTACTTCAGTGGCCAGTGAAGGTAAGGGTACTACTGCCCCTGCTAATGAAGGTAAGCGCATTCTTGTGGTTGGGGACTCTCAGGTAAGATATATTGACCGTGCTTTTTGTAATAGGAATAAGAAGATGAGAGATAGAGTGTGCTTCCCTGGAGCTGGTGTTGGGGACATTGTCAACAGGCTGGATAATATCATGTCATGTAATGGGAACAAGCCCATTATCTGTCTCAGTGTGGTGGAAATGATATTGGGAAGGGTAGGAGAGAAGAGCTGCTAGATAAGTACAGGTCAGCTATAGATTTCATTAAGTCTAAGGGAGGGATCCCAATCATATGTAGCATCTTGCCTAGAAGGGGAGTAGGAAATGAATGGTTGTCTAGGGCAATTGGTGTAAATTGCTGGCTAGACAGATACTGCAAGGAACTTGCAATCCCATTCATTGACAACTGGAACAACTTTTATGGCAAACATGATATGTATGCAAGGGATGGGGTACATCTCTCTGGGGCAGGGGTGGTAGCACTTGCAGACTCGATTGAGAAGGCCATTGGTGAAATGCCTATGATTTTAAACTGATGGAAGATAGAGGTATGGGTGTGTGTGGGAAACAAGCAGGTTGCAACACTAGGGTTGGAAACAGTAAATGTATAAAAGGCATTCAGCATGAAGTTATAAATAAAGACAATAGAACAGGTCAGCTAACAAAGGGGGGCAGCAGAGGGCAGCAAGGGATTAGCTCCCTTAAGGTTTACTATACTAATAGCAGGAGTGTTAGAAATAAGATAGATGAGCTAAGATTAATTGCAAGTGCAGGAAACATAGATATTATTGCTATAACAGAGACCTGGCTCAATCTGAAAGATAGAGAGATGCCCTCTGAATGTCACATACAAGGCTATAAATTATTCCACACTGACAGGGTCAACAGGAAGGTGGTGGAGTAGCGATGTATGTCAGAGACAATTTAAATTGTTGTGTAAGACAAGATATTAAATTAGAAGCGTCAGCCACTGAATCTGTTTGGTTACAGCTTCTCGAGGGCCGAGATAAACTAATTTTGGGTGTGATTTACAGGGCCCCAAATCTTGATAGGGAGTGCAGTAAACTTCTATGGGACGAAATTCGTAAGGCATCTACATACGAAAATGTTGTGCTAATGGGTGATTTCAACTATAGACAGATTGACTGGAGCAATTTGACAGGAAATTTAGAGTCGGGTGACTTTCTTGATACGATCCAGGATTGTTTTTTAAAACAGTTTGTGACAGAGCCAACTAGGGGAATAACCTCCTTGACTTGGTTCTTGCCAGTAGGGAAACACTAATTATAATCTTGAGGTTAATGATGAGCTTGGGGAGAGTGATCACAAATCACTCAGTTTTTAATATATTATGGAATTCCCCTAATAATGGCAATCAAGTCTCCGTCCCTGACTTTCGCTTGGCTGATTTCATAGGACTGAAAAATTACTTAGGTGGGCTGAACTGGAATGACCTGACTAAGGGTCAGGTAGGTGGTGATGGTTGCCGATATGATGCTTTCCAGGGCATAGTCTAGCTGCTCAGTCAAATTATGTTCCAAATAGGGAAATCAGATCAAACAAAAATGATCCTAAATGGATGAACAATAGATTAAAATATCTGATTGGTCAAAAGAGAGGCATATATAGGCAAATCAAAAGAGGAGAGGGCCAATTAAGAAATCGATATATTCAGTTAAAGAGAGAAATAAAAAAAGGGAATTAGAAAAGCGAAAAAGAGATTATGAGGTTAAAGTTGCAAGAGAATCGAAGACTAACCCAAAGGATTCTTTCAGGTATACAGAAGTAAGATCAGGGACAAGATAGGCCCACTCAAAAGTTCCTAGGGTCAGCTCACTGACAGTGATAAGGAAATGTGTAGAATTTTTAACACATACTTCCTCTCAGTTTTTACACAGGAGGATACCAGCGATATACCAGTAATGATAAAATTATGTAGAACAGGACGATAATAAACTGTGCACTATTAGGGTCACAAGTGACATGGTCCTTAGGCAAATAGATAAATTGAAACCTAACAAATCCCCAGGCCCTGATGAACTGTATGCAAGGGTTTTAAAGGAATGTAAAGAGGAGCTTAGCACACCTTTGGCTAATCTTTTCAACATATCACTACAAACTGGCATGGTGCCAGATAAGTGGAAAATGGCAAATGTGATACCTATTTTCAAAACAGGTGACAGGTCCTTAGCTTCGAACTATAGACCAATAAGCCTAACCTCCATAGTGGGAAAATTTATGGAATCAATAATTGCCGAGGCAGTTCGTAGCCACCTTGAAAGCATAAATTAATCAACGAATCTCAGCATGGTTTTACAAAGGGGCGTTCCTGCCTTACGAATTTATTAACTTTTTTCACTAAGGTATTTGAGGAGGTAGATCATGGTAATGAATATGATATTGTGTATATGGACTTCAGTAAGGCTTTTGACAGGGTCCCACATCAGAGACTATTGAGGAAAATTAAAGCACATGGAATAGGAGGAGAAATTTTTTCCTGGATAGAGGCATGGTTGACAAATAGGCAGCAGAGAGTTTGCATAAATGGGGAGAAATCAGAGTGGGGAAGCGTCACGAGCGGTGTTCCACAGGGGTCAGTGTTGGGCCCCCTGCTGTTCACAATCTACATAAACGACATAGATGAGGGCATAAAGAGCGACATCGGCAAGTTTGCCGATGACACCAAAATAGGCCGTCGAATTCATTCTGACGAGGACATTCGAGCACTCCAGGAAGATTTGAATAGACTGATGCAGTGGTCGGAGAAGTGGCAGATGCAGTTTAATATAGACAAATGCAAAGTTCTAAATGTTGGACAGGACAATAACCATGCCACATATAAACTAAATAATGTAGTTTCTTAATATTACGGATTGCGAAAAAGATTTAGGAGTTCTGGTTAGCAGTAATCTGAAACCAAGACAACAGTGCATAAGTGTTCGCAATAAAGCTAATAGAATCCTTGGCTTCATATCAAGAAGCATAAATAATAGGAGTCCTCAGGTTGTTCTTCAACTCTATACATCCTTGGTTAGGCCTCATTTGGATTATGCTGCACAGTTTTGGTCACCGTATTACAGAATGGAATAAATTCTCTGGAAAATGTACAAAGGAGGATGACAAAGATGATCCATGTATCAGAAACCTTCCCTATGAGGATAGACTAAGGGCCCTGAAACTGCACTCCTCTAGAAAGACGTAGAATTAGGGGGGATATGATTGAGGTGTATAAATGGAAGACAGGAATAATAAAGGGGATGTAAATAGTGTGCTGAAAATATCTAGCCTAGACAGGACTCGCAGCAATGGTTTTAAGTTGGAAAAATTCAGATTCAGGAAGGATATAGGAAAGTACTGGTTTGGTAATAGAGTTGTGGATGAGTGGAACAAACTCCCAAGTACCGTTATAGAGGCCAGAACGTTGTGTAGCTTTAAAAATAGGTTGGATAAATACATGAGTAGATGTGGGTGGGTGTGAGTTAGACCTGATAGCTTGTGCTAACAGGTCGGTTGCCGTGTTCCTCCCTTAAGTCAATGTGACCTGACCTGACTAGGTTGGGTGCATTGGCTTAAGCCGGTAGGAGACTTGGACCTGCCTCGCGTGGGCCAGTAGGCCTTCTGCAGTGTTCCTTCGTTCTTATGTTCTTATGTTCTTATTCATGTTTATTTCCTCTTATATCTCTGGGGAAAAGGAACAGAATTCTTCCTCCATAAACTGTGTGTGTCATAAGAGGTGACAAAAATGCCGGGAGCCAGGGGCTAGTAACCCCATCTCCTGTATACATTTCAGAATTTAAAGAGAGAAACTCGTTTTTCTTTTTGGGTCACCTTGCCTCGGTGGGATATGGCTGGTGTGTTGAAAAAAAAAAAAGTATAATTGTCAGTGTACATACATATAAAATGTGCAATAACTTTAAAACACTTGGAATTTTGGGAAGTTTCCAGACATAATAGAGAGATGTGCTTATGGAGAAGGTAAACAAACCAGGTGGGGTGCGCCGTATAAGAAAGACCGGTTACTGTATAGTGAGTTTTGATCATAATTTGAAATCGCCCTATTAGCGGAATGCTGTAAAGAGGGGCCATACTGTATTTACCTTACTGATGCTGCTTGACAGTTAGTTCCATTCAACTGCATCTCCATTAGTAAACTAATGCTTTCTTATACTGTTTCTTCTTTAAATCTGAAGCTATTTGATTTAAATTCATTGTAACATGTGCTACTTGGGTTTAGTATTTTCTGCACACTTGTCATAGCAGTTTATTTCATTGATTTGTACATCTAGTCAAATCTACCCTCATTCTATGTCTTTCAATGGACATTAAGTTTAATGATTGTAATCTTGTTTCATAAGAAATATTCTGAATCCATTAGATAAAATTTGCCATTTTTGTTTTTTTATTTTCGAATTCATTTGTATCTTTGGGGTGCCAGGGGTAAATGAAAATGGGGAGCCTTTAATTGAGCTATGTGTAGAAAGAGGTTTGGTAATAAGTAATACATATTTTATGAAGAAGAGAATAAATAAGTATACAAGGTATGATATAACATATAATGAAGGATTGTTAGATTATGTGTTGGTGGATAAAAGGTTGATGGGTAGGCTTCAGGATGTACATGTTTATAGAGGGGCAACGGATATATCGAATCATTGTTTAGTTGTAGCTACAGTTAGAGTAAGAGGTAGTTGGGACATAAGGAAAGTGGCAACAGCAAGTAAGAGAGAGGTGGAAGTGTTTATTTAAACTAAACAAGGAAGAAGTTAGGGTGAGATATAAGCAGCTATTGGCAGAAAGGTGGGCTAGTGCAAGTATGGGTAGTGGGGGGGGGATGGGATAGTTTTAACCCTTTGACTGTCGCAACCCCAAATCCTGAGGTATCTCCTGGTGTCGCAAAATTTAAAAAAAAAAAAAAAAAAATCTTATGAAATGATAGAGAATCTTTCCCGATGGTAACGACACCAAAAGTGTGAAATTTGATGGAAAACTTATGGAATTACACTCTCGCAAAGTTAGTGACCTCGGCGATATTTATGAATCGCCAATTTCGCCCACTTTGAGCCCTATTTTCGGCTAATTCCATTGTTCCAGTCGACCATATGCGTAACTATTTCTTAAGAATTCCATTTGTTCTATCGATTAAGTACAAGAAACTGCCCATTTACTGATTTCAACTACCCAATAAAGTAGTCAAAAATTTGCAATTTGGCCAAAATCATGCAAATTAAAAAATATGCCAATTTCAAAATAGGGTCCAGAATGAACAATGCAGACATTCCTGCCTCTAAAATAACATTTTCTTTGTTCATCAGTCATGTCTCCAGGCCCCTCTGATATTACTCTTGCTTTCTATTTTGAATTTTTATTCAAACAAAAAATAGAAGATTTACTGTTATGCACACTACTGGAATATTGTAATAATTGCATAAATAATGTCAACCCATTCATGACTGCATATTAGAATGGCTAGTTGGACATTCATTGGGCAATGACGTCATTTGTTTACTCTTGAACATTGGCAAAAATCAAACATTTCTCCTTCTTGAGCTCCATTTCAAGGTTCTTTTCATAGTAAAGCCAATCAAAATCACCTCTATTTCTATAACATGTTTTCCATTCTATCAAATGTGACTCTGAAAACGAGAATATAACCATACAAACTATATGAAAATTCACCTCAAAGTCGGTGTTTTAATCCAAAAAAACGTTGTCAGAGTTTTTTTTCCTCATGCACTGTGTGCTGCAGGATTTTTTTATACTGTGCACACTGACCACACAGACCCATTCTCTCACATGTGGGCCTACCAGCTTTCTCCTGCTTGATTTGAAGCCACTTGAATTTTTGAGTATATATACGTCAAACACATTGGCTCGTAAGACGTTTATATATATATACAGGTCTCCCTCAACATTCACGTTTTCAACTTTCACGGGCTTCACACATTCGCGAATTCCCAACCGCCAAATTCCCAGCCGCCAAATCATATTTAAGTTTCCCGCCACCTGCGAATCCCTACTACCCTCCCTCCAACCCCCGCAACTGGCAGCCAGCCCTCCCACCACTCAGTGTGGTGAGTGTTTTGTTTATTCATTATTTGCTATTAAACTACAATATAAATAATGTAAACCCATTCATGACTGCATATTGGAATGGCTATTCGAACAGGTATTAGACGGTGACATCATGCGTTTACTCTTTAACACTGCAAAGAATTAAACATTTCTGCTACAGCTAATAATAACAATAGTAGTAGTAATAATAATAATAGGTTGGTAGTAGGTTGGTAGACAGCAACCACCCAGGGAAGTACTACCGTCCTGCCAGATGACTGTGAAACAAAAACCTGTAACTGTTTTGCATGATGGTAGGATTGCTGGTTTCTTTTTCTGTCTCATAAACACACTAGATAACAGGGATATCTTGCTACTCATACTTACACTTTGGTCACACTTCACAGACACGCACATGCATATATATATATACATACATCTAGGTTTTTCTCCTTTTTCTAAATAGCTCTTGTCCTTTTTTATTTCTTCTATTGTCCATGGGGAAGTGGAAAAGAATCTTTCCTCCGTAAGCCATGCGTGTCGTATGAGGCGACTAAAATGCCGGGAGCAATGGGCTAGTAACCCCTTCTCCTGTATACATTTACTAAAAAAGAGAATAATAATAATAATAATAATAATAATAATAATAATAATAATAATAATTATAAATATGTTATAATTGAAGAAGGAAATTGTACAAAAATACGAGAGAGTGGTTGACACATCGTCAGTGTGACTTTGTTTATGCTGGAGTGAACATTAGTCTCCCTGCTCTTCCAAACATTTCACAATAATTCAGCGGTTGAGGCAGTGGTATTTAATAACATATATGTTATAAATAATAATAGTACATGTTATTATTAATAACATGTATTATTATTAACATGTATGTATTTAATAACATATATGTTATAAAAAATAATAGTACATATTATTAATAACATGTATTATTATTAACATTTTTTTTTTTTATCACACTGGCCGATTCCCACCAAGGCAGGGTGGCCCGAAAAAGAAAAACTTTCACCATCATTCACTCCATCACTGTCTTGCCAGAAGGGTGCTTTACACTACAGTTTTTAAACTGCAACATTAACACCCCTCCTTCAGAGTGCAGGCACTGTACTTCCCATCTCCAGGACTCAAGTATGTATGTATGTTATTAAATACCATTGCCTCAATCACTGCCTCAATCACTGCCTCTACCACTTCAGTCACACTCAATCTACAAGCACCAAACACAATGAATTATTGTGAAATGTTTGGAAGAGCAGGGAGACTAATGTTCACTCCAGCATAAACAAAGTCACACTGACGATGTGTCAACCACTCCCTCGTATTTTTGTACAATTTCCTTCTTCAATTATATCCTATTTATTTATTATTATTATTATTATTATTATTATTATTATTATTATTATTATTGTTATTATTATTAGCAATAGCAGAAATGTTCGATTCTTTGCAGTGTTCAAGAGTAAACACATGATGTCACCGTCTAATACCTTTCCTAATAGCCGTTCCAATATGCAGTCATGGATGAGTTTACATTATTTATTCTGTAGTTTAATAGCAAATAATGAACAAACAAAACATTCACCACACTGAGTGGTGGGAGGGCTGGCTGCCAGTTGTGGGGGTCGGAGGGAGGGTAGTAGGGACTCGCAGTGGTGGAGGCATTGGTGGAGGCAGTGGTGGAGTCTGTGTTATTTAATAACATACATGTTGTTAACATACATGTTATTAAATAACATACGTTATTAAAGCATAACATGTATATATTTAGTACAATTTACGACGTTTTCATGTATTTTATGATTATTCATGGTTCAACAAGTTAAGGAAGCAGTATTGTAATATATTTCCCTACAATATATTGGGGCACCAAACATTCACGGTTTTTCAACATTCGCGAGGCTCTTGATCCCCTAACCCTCGCGAATGTTGAGGGAGACCTGTACGACCGAAACAGTCAAAGAGTTAAAAATGCAGTATTAGAATGTGGGGTAGAAGCTTGTGGCTATAGGAGGATGGGCAAAAGAAGAAAGAGGAATGATTGGTGGAATGATGAAGTAAAGAGTGTGATAAAAGAGGAGAAGGTAGCCTATGAGATGTTTTTAGAAAGCAGAAGTGTTGTAAGAAGAGCAGAATATATGGAGAGTAAAAGAAAGGTGAAGAGTGTGGTGAGAGAGTGCAAAAGGAGAGCAGATGATAGAGTGGGAGAGGCACTGTCAAGGAATTTTGCTAAAAATAAGAAAAAAATTTAGAGTGAGATAAACAAGTTAAGAAAGCCTTGGGAACGAATGAATTTGTCAGTTAAAAACAGTAGGGGAGTTAGTAGATGGGGAGTTGGAGATATTGGGTAGATGGCGAGAATATTTTGAAGAACTTTTAAATGTCAATGAAGAAAGGGAGGCAGTAATTTCATGCTCTGGTCAGGGAGGTATAACATCTTTTAGGAGTGAAGAAGAGCAGGATATGAGTGTGGGGGAGGTGCGTGAGGCATTACGTAGAATGAAAGGAGGTAAAGCAGCTGGAACTGATGGAATCATGATGGAAATGTTAAAAGCAGGGGGGGATATTGTGTTGGAGTGGTTGGTATTTTTGTTTAATAAATGTATGAAAGAGGGGAAGGTACCTAGAGATTGGCAGAGAGCATGTATAAAATGCCGGAAGCAAGGGGCTAGTAGCCCCTTCTCCTGTATAAATTACTAAATTTAAAAAGAGAAACTTTTGATTTTTTTTTTGGGGCCACCCTGCCTTTGTGAGATACGGCTGGTTTGTTGAAAGAAGAAGAATTGTATGAAAGAGGGGAAGGTACCTAGAGATTGGCAGAGAGCATGTATACAGTGGACCCCCGCATACCGTTGGCATCACATAATGATTAATCCGCATACCGCTTGCTTTAATCGCAAAAATTTTGCCTCGCATACCACTCAAAAACCCGCTCACCGCTGTTTGTCCAAGACGCGTCCAATGTGCGCCTTAGCCAGCCTCACATGTTCCGCCGGTGGCATTGTTTACAAGCCAGCCTCCGCGGTAGCATCCAAGCATACAATCGTAACATTTCGTATTATTACAGTGTTTTTGGTGATTTTATCTGGAAAATAAGTGACCATGGGCCCCAAGAAAGCTTCTAGTGCCAACCCTACAGCAATAAGGGTGAGAATTACTATAGAGATGAAGAAAAAGATCATTGATAAGTATGAAGTGGAGTGCGTTTTCTCCGAGCTGGCCAGGTTGTATAATGAACCCCAATCAACCATCGCTACTATTGGTGGTTACAGCTGCTGCTGCTGCTCCTGGGCAGCTGCTGCTGCTGCTGTAGCATCGTCTGCTGCTGCTGTAGCATTGTCTGCTGCTGCTGTAGCATGTCTGCTGCTGCTGTAGCACTGTCAGCTGCTGCTGCTGCTTTTAGCATCGTCTGCTGCTGCTGTAGCATCGTCTGCTGCTGCTGTAGCACTGTTGTTTGGGTTTTGGCTTATTGAGAATATACCAAGAAACAATTTAAACCCCAGAGGATTTTCCACCCAGGATAACCCAAAAAAGTCAGTGTCATCGAAGACTGTCTAACTTATTTCCATTGGGGTCCTTAATCTTGTCTCCCAGGATGCAACCCACACCAGTCGACTAACACCCAGTTGAACGGGGAAAAATGCCTGGAACTAGTGTCATATTGGTGTTTTTAAAGCCAGAAAAGGTTTTGGTTTGAGAGATTTAAGAATTGTATTTGACATACACAGTGTGATAAGGCCTGTTCTGGAAGAAAATGCCAAACAGGCCCTACAGTACTCAGGGGGAAAAAGGCATTTCCCAGGACCACAGTGTTCATCAGTCATTGCTGCTCTTCAAAAAAGGTAAGTGTCATTTATTCTTCATTTAGTAGACTAGTACATGCACAATATATACTGTGCATGTACTACTCTACTATTGTGCATGTATCCTTCTCTTTGTGTGTAGGAAAATGTATATTTCATGTGGTAAAATTTTTTTTTTCATACTTTTGGGTGTCTTGCACGGATTAATTTGATTTCCATTATTTCTTATGGGGAAAATTCATTCGCATACCGATTATTTCGCATACCAATGAGCCCTCTTGCACGGATTAAAATCGGTATGCGGGGGTCCACTGTAGTTCCTTAATATAAAGAGAAGGGGGACAAAAGAGATTGTAATAATTATAGGGGAATAAGTAGTAGGGGAATAGGTAGTAGGTTGGTAGACAGCAACCATCCAGGGGGGTACTACTGTCCTGCCAAGTGAGTGTGAAATGAAAGCCTGTAATTGTTTTACATGATGGTAGGATTGCTGGTGTCTTTTGTCTGTCTCATACATATGCAAGATTTCAGATACATCTTGCCACTTCTACTTACACTTAGGTCACACTACACATACATGTACATGTTTATTTATACACACTCATCTGAGTTTTTCTTTGATTTTATCTTAATAGTTCTTGGTCTTATTACTTTTCCTTTTATATCCATGGGGAAGTGGAATAAGAATCTTTCCTCCTTAGGCCATGCGTGTTGTAAAAGTCAACTAAAGCGCTGGGAACAATGGGCTAGTAACACATTTTCCTGTAATAATTACTAAAAAGAATAAGAAGAAGAAAATTGTCTGAATGTGTGTGGATGTTGTGCAAATGATAAAGAAATGATTGTGGATGTTATGAATGAGAAGAAGCTGGATGTCCTGGCTTTAAGTGAAACAAAGTTCAAGGGGGTGGGAGAGTTTCAGTGGAGAGGAATAAATGGGATTAGGTCAGGGGTTTCAAATAGACTTAGAGCTGAAGAAGGAGTAGCAATAATGTTGAAGGATAAGTTATGGCAGGAAAAGAGGGACTATAAATGTATTAATTCAAGGATTATGTTGAGTAAAATAAAGGTTGGATGTGAAAAGTGGGTTATAGTAAGCATGTATGCACCTGGAGAAGAGAAAAGTGTAGAGGAGAGAGAGAGATTTTGGGAAATGTTGAGTGAATGCGTGGGGAGTTTTGAACCAAGTGTGAGAGTAATGGTGGTTGGGGATTTCAATGCTAAAGTAGGCAAAAATGTTGTGGAGGGAGTAGTAGGTAAATTTGGGGTGCCAGGGGTAAACGAAAATGGGGAACCTTTAATTGAGCTATGTGTAGAAGGAGGTTTGGTAATAAGTAATACATATTTTATGAAGAGGAAGATAAATAAATATGCAAGGTATGATATAGCACGTAATGAAAGTAGTTTGTTTGATTATGTATTGGTGGATAAAAGGTTGATGGGTAGGCTCCAGGATGTACACATTCATAGAGGGGCAACTGATATATCGGGTCATTATTTAGTTGTAGCTACAGTTAGAGTAAGAGGTAGATGGTAAAAGAGGAAAATGGCAACAACAAGCAAGAGGGAGGTTAAAGTGTATAAACTAAGGTAGGAAGATGTTCGGGTGAGATATAAGCAACTATTGGCAGAAAGGTGTGTGGGTGCAAGTATGAGTAGTGGGGGGGTTGAAGAGGATTGGAATAGTTTTAAAAATGCAGTATTAGAATGTGGGGCAGAAGTTTGTGGTTATAGGCGGGTGGCTGCTGGAGGAAAGAGGAGTAGTTGGTGGAATGATGAAGTAAAGGGTGTGAATAAAAGAGAAAAAGTTAGCTTTGAGAGGTTTACAAAAGCAGAAGTATTATAAGAAGAGTTGGGAGTATATGGAAAGTAAAAGAAGGGTGAAGAGAGTGGTGAGAGAGTGCAAAAGGAGACCCAGTTTGATAGAGTGGGAAGGCATTGTCAAGGAATTTTAATGAAAAGAAAAAAATTTTGGGTGAGTTAAACAAGTTAAGAAAGCTAGAGAATGAATGGATTTGTCAGTTAAAAACAGAGTAGGGGAGTTAGTAGATGGGGAGATGGAGGTTTTGGGTAGATGGCAAGAATATTTTGAGGAACTTTTAAATGTTGATGAAGAAAGAAAAGCTTTTTAATTTCATGCACTGGCCAGGGAGGTATACCATCTTTTTAGGAGTGAAGAAGAACAGGTTGTAAATTTGTGGGGGAGGTGCTTGAGGCATTACGTAGAATGAAAAGGGGGTAAAGCAGCGGGAAAAACTGACAGGATTTTGACGGAAATGTTAAAAGCAGGGGGGGTTTATTGTGTTGGAGTGGTTGGATTTTTGTTTAATAAATGTATGAAAGGGGGGGAAGGTCCCTAGGGATTGGCAGAGAGCATGTAATAGTCCCTTTATATAAAGGGAAGTGGGACAAAAGAGTTGAAAAAAATTATAGAGGATAAGTTTACTGAGTATACCAGGAAAAGTGTACGGTAGGGTTATAATTGAAAGAATTAGAGGTACAACAGAATGTAGGATTGCGGATGAGCAAGGAGGTTTCAGAGTGCGTAGAGGATGTGTAGATCAAGTGTTTACATTTAAGCATATATGTGAACAGTATTTAGATAAAGGTTGGAAAGTTTTTATTGCATTTATGGATTTAGAAAAGGCATATGATAGAGTGGATAAGGAAGCAATGTGGCAGATGTTGCAAGTATATGGAATAGATGGTAAGTTACTAAATGCTGTAAAGAGTTTTTATGAGGATAGTGAGGCTCAGGTTAGGGTGTGTAGAAGAGAGGGAGACTCCTCTCCGGTAAAAGTAGGTCTTAGACAGGGATGTGTAATGTCACTATGGTTGTTTAATATATTTATAGATGGGGTTGTAAAAGAAGTAAATGCTAGAGTTTTCATGAGAGGGGTGGGATTAAATTATGGGGACTTAAATTGAAAATGAGAATTGACACAGTTCCTTTTTGCTGATGATTCTGTGCTTATGGGAGATTCTAAAGAAAAATTGCAAAGGTTAGTGGATGAGTTTGGGAGTGTGTGTAAAGGTAGAAAGTTGAAAGTGAACATAGAAAAGAGTAAGGTGATGAGGGTATCAAATGATTTAGATGAAGAAAAATTGGATATTAAATTGGGGAGGAGGAGTATGGAAGAAGTGAATGTTTTCAGATACTTGGGAGTTGATGTGTCGGCGGATGGGTTTATGAAGGATAAGGTTAATCATAGAATTGATGAGGGAAAAAAGGTGAGTGGTGCGTTGAGGTATATGTGGAGACAAAAAACGTTATCTATGGAGGCAAAGAAGGGAATGTATGAATGTTCAACTGCATCTGACACTTCTTCATTCGCAACAACCTTTTCAAATCATCCTGGAGCTTCCTTGGTATCTTCTTCTGAATTTATTAGCTTATTTTTGTTGTCAAGAAATGTGTTGCTATTTGTTCCCTAATATATATTTTGCATGTGAAGTGTTAATAAAAGTGCCCAAAACTGATTCTTGTTGGATTCCATTTTAAATTATCTCTAGTCACAATTCACTACTTGTGCAGATATAATCAAGCATTTGTTGCTTGAGAGGCCTCTGATTTAGTGAAGAATGTCATCCTAGCAGTACAAAGTTACATTCTGCATTATTCTCAGTTCACACACACCAGATACATGAACTAATGTAATTGTATTTCCTATTACAATGTTTATTTCCTTTGTATTTTATAATTTCTTTTACAGTGCCAGGCATACTTAATAGAGCACTATCGTCCCAAGAATATCTCTTGCTGTAGAGAGTATGACAGATGTAATGAGGGTCTCTTACCACAGCTCTCCCCCCAGAAACCATCTGTTGCACCACCAAGAGATTTCTCAGAGAGCCTTGTATTAGTCACTTTGCCATTGGCCATTGTTGCTTTTCTGGCACTGATTCTGACTTTCTGGTTCAGGTGAGTTACTTGCTTCTTTTAACAAATATTATCTTCATACTTGTTTTGTTTTTAGTAACAAAATAAAATTCTGCAAAAGTTAGTAGATGGCAGCCATTCTGGGCGGTAATGAGTGTGAAATTGAAGGCAGTTAAATGTGCATGTTGGTGGCAGAATTGCCAACAAAGTATTAGTACAATGATA
Source organism: Cherax quadricarinatus (assembly GCF_026875155.1). NCBI lineage: Eukaryota > Metazoa > Arthropoda > Malacostraca > Decapoda > Parastacidae > Cherax > Cherax quadricarinatus. The sequence goes on along the minus strand of NC_069435.1, from coordinate 7,087,806 downwards.
GGCACAAAAGAAAGCCACTTATTATGCAGTTCATTTTGGGTGACTAATCATAAGCTTACATGCTACTTACCCCTTTGACTGTTTTGGTCGTATATTGTTACAAAAAACGCGATTCTAAAAGCTTAGAGATCTCCAGTGAATACTAGAAAGGACTGCCCTTCTAGCATCCAGCCTGTTACTGGGTTTTCGTAACAATTAGTCAGTATCCTTGTCCAATTATCCATTAAAATTCAGTATTATTCAATAGTGTTTCGGTTACAACGGTAGGCTACAAAACTAAAAATTAAAAAATTTAATAAAATTTTTTAAATCTTTAATTTGTCTAGAGGTATATTATAAATTTTAAATAATCACGAAATCAAAATAAATAAATCTCTTGAGTTAAATTTTTTTGTGTGAAAGAATATACATTTTAATTTTAGTCCGTCTGGTACATTAACTTTTATAAAAATTTACAAATATGTACAAGTAAGTGTGTATGTGTGTAATGTTAAATAGTTCGCTTTTTCCCAGACCGACTAGACTTAAAAAGTGACTGACAAAGTCCTCTAATAAAAAACTTCTTGACCGATGGCAACCAGAACAGTTGCTTGAACAATGAAAAAAAATGCAAAGCCCAATAGCCTATAAAAAGCATTGACAAAATAGGATCAAGGAGATAATTAAGACATAAGTGGGACCATCAGCGATCCTCCACAAATTTTTACAAACTCCCTACTATGAATCTAATTTCAAAAGGGAAAAAAACCCGACTGTGAAAATACACAGAAACCAGTACAAAATTAGGTCAGAAGCTAAGCTGGGGACCTGAGATGTTCAGGTGTCTAAGCGACACACAACCTCAGTACAACATCAAAATCACGAAGTCTAAAAATTTCTGTGAAAGAGTTCTAAAACAAACAAGAAAAGAGACAGACAATCGTCCAACCCCCAAGGGATCTAGAGCAGATGAAACTTAAACGGGGTGGGGAACCCCCCCCTCGATAAGTGATAGCCCGTACAGAAAAGTCAGAAGCCAGCAGAAAACGGCGACAAGCATAATTAAGTTTTTAAAATAAGACTTAACTGAGCCTACAGTGGACCCCCATTTAATGAACTTTTTTATTCCAGTGATGTTCGTGCCGTACTGACCGATTTTTTCCCATAAGGAAAATTGTGGTAGATTGTCCTTTTTCAGACCCCAAACTACAACAAAACGCATTTAATAAATACATTACATAATTTTGGTCCATAGGGGAGGTGATCGTTAAGGGGGCCACTGTATTAGTCATCCTAACAACTAAGTCAAATAAGAAAAAAACAAAAATAATAATATAAAGTTACATTTAAGTTTTAGTATTATCGAAATATAAGCAAAAAAAATTTAAATGAAAAAGTAATTCTTATAATATCATAAAATATTGTAACCCTTCGGGGGTTGCAACACCCCCCCCCCCCCCACACGACGGTCGCACTGGGATTTGCATTAAGGTTTTTTCCATTATTTTTGTTTATCATAATAAAAATTTAATATAAACATTTAATAAGTCTCTCTTGTCCCAAGCCCGCTAATTTCAAGGCCCGTCCTGGGTTTGCCCCTTTTCTGGGGGCAGAAACGTGTCGTATCTCTGCATACCGGGGGTTATTACATCAGGTAGAGACGGGATAGCGTGAAAAGGGGGGGGCACGTTGGGGGCTCGTATATAAAAAGGGACGTTCCATTTAAAAAGGGTTGGGAATGCGAGGCAGTTGAACTTGGGTTATAAAAACAGTTTTAAGGGGTGTAGTGGGGGGGAAGTCTGCGACAAAAAGTTTGCGTAAAAGCAGCCCCATCACCCGACCCCCTACCCCCTCAACACTCAGTTGTCTCCTCCTCACACAACAATACTGTGAATCTAAATAAAATAATTAACATAACTTAGTATATATTTTAATTGGGCTGGGGGGTTAAGTTACTTTATGAATTTAAAATACAAGTAAAAAAAGAATTTGGCAAAAAATTTACTTTAATTTAATGTAATGATAATTATTAAGGGGACAGAGCGTCGCAATTCATTACAAATGCCCCTTTATGTGTTTTTACTAAAGAATAAGGGTTGGATTCTGGGGGCCCCTCATATCCTGCTTTTTTCTTTTTTGTATTTATAAGTAGGGGATTGTGGTCAGAAAAAATGTTAATTTTAAAGGGGGAAGGGCCCAAATACACGTCAAAATTTTCCAAGGACCCCACAAATAGAGCCTCTTTTTCAATAGTGGCAAATTTTTTTGGTGTCGTTTAAGTTAGATAATAGTAAATTAGGATGGGAAAATCAGTGGATTTTGACTGTTGGAGCAGCACAGCCCCTTTTGCATAACCCCGCTCTTATGTAAAAAGGGGGAAGATTGAAATTGGACCTTCAACACAGGAGCAGGGGATAGCAAGCGCTTAACCTTTTAAAAGGTTGAACAATTTAGCCCCAGGTGAAGAACTTTGATAGTAATCATGGGGAGTGCAATTGAGAAAAGTTTGGAAGAACCTGCATAATATCCTGCCATACCCAAATCTCTGTACCCCTTTTCCTTTCCTGGGGCACTGGAAAATTTCAGAAATTCATAACCCTTACCTCAATAGGGAACCCCACTTGGGCCCGATACAAAACCCAAAATTAGTAATCTTGGCTTGACCAAAATACATTTAGCAAAGTTAACAGGAAGTTGAGTGCGCCAGTCTTAAAACAATGCCTGAGACCTCAAGTGCTTTTTCCCCCATCGTCATGTAACCAAAAGGGTGTAAAAGGTAGGTTTCTATTTTCTATTTGGGGGTAAACTCTTCTTATTTTGGGAAATGAAGAACCCGGGTTACATAGGCCGAAGGGGGGACGAGGTATTTAAAAACAATCCATTTAAAACAGTAAAAGCAGATATTTTTGAGCCGTTCAGTAAGCGGGATTGATATGCCTGAAAGAGATCTAAGCGCGACAAACGGGCCCTGACACACGATCAAAAAGGTCGTCAATGCGAGGTAGAGGAAAAACAACAAGGGGACAGAGTTCATTTTTCCTGTAATCAGTGCACATCCTGAAAACCATCGGTTTAGGCACTAAAATACGGGTTGCCAGGGACTTTTACGCCTCAATAAGCCCGGGAGATAACGGAAAATAAACTTTCTCTAAATGCTTTTGCTTTTTTGGGACTCATTTATATGGTGTTTGTTTAATGGGTGATGTCCCTTACATAAAAAGTCATGACACCCGAGTACAACGTTTAGGAACATCACCAAAACAATCGGGGAAAATTAAAAAATCTGTTTTTAATATACCGTTTATCAACCCCAAAGGGGACTAAAAAAATCGTCTAGTGACTGTGGGTCACAGAATTTTCAAAACGCCCCCTCTTACCTTAGCCCTTTGCTGTCGCGGCCTTTAAATAATTTTCGCGAGGGTCCTTTTTGATTATATACTCATAAATTCTAGCGCTTCAATAGGCGGAGAAACTATAGGCCCAATGGAGAGAATGGGTCGTGGGTCAGTGTCACCCATAAAAAAAATTGGAGCAGCATGCTAAGAGAAAAAAAAAACTCCGACCGTTTTTTTTTTAATTAAAATGCCGATTGTGGTCTATTTTCTTTAAGTTTTGTTTTGGTGATTTCTTTTTCTTTTTTCCATTGATAGAATGGAAACTATTTTATAGAAATGGGGTGATTTTGATTAATTTTATTTAAAAAAAGAACCTGAATTGGAGCACAAAGTACGGAAATTTTTGATTTTTGCCGAGTTCAAAAGTAAAAAAATGATTCATTGCCCAATTAAAGCCCAAATAGCCTTCAAACGCGTCTGAATGGGTTGAGTAATTTTTACAATTATTACATTTTTACAGTTCGCATAACAGTAAATCTTCTTTTTTTTGTTTGTTTAAAATTTCAAAAAAAAAGCAAGAGTAATATCACAGGGCCCTGGAGACTGACTGATGAACAAAAAAATTTTTTTTTAGACCGGAATGTCTGCATTGTTCTTCGGGCCTTTTTTTTGAAATTGTCGTTTTTTTTTAATTTTCGTGAAATTGGCCAAATTGAAAATTTCTGCCCTTTTTATTGGTAGTTAAAAATCGGTAAGGGGGCAGTTTCTTGTACCCCCAATCGATAGAAAAAATAGAGTTTTAAAGAAATAGTTTTGAGTTTTGGTTGACGGGAATAACGGAATTACCCGAAAATAGGGCTCAAAGTGGGCGAAATTCCCCGATTTTTAATACGCCGAAGTCGCTAACTTCGCGAGAGCTAATTCCCGTCATTTCCATAAAATTTCGTTTTTTTGGGTTTTTTTAAAAATGGAAAAATTCTCTATCATTTCAAAAGAAAAAAAAATTTTTTTTTTTTTAAAATTTTGCCCCCAGGAACCCCTCGGGGATTTGGGGTTCGACATAAAATAAATTCAAAATATTTTTCTTCCTCTTCCTAGAAAAAAAAATATATAAACAAAATTATACCACTTTAAAACATTTACACATATTAATTTTTTTCCCCCAAAATACCCAAAAAAATTTCCCCCTAATTTTACTACCCCCAAACCAAACATACCTCTTTAACATATTAAACTAATTTCCATTTTCCCTTTTAATCCCTTTTTAAAAAAACCAAACACACCTTTCAAACTTCCACTTTAAAACTATTTTTAAAAATATTTACCTTTTCAATTTCTCATTAATAAAACCCCCAAAAACATTTACCCCCACATCTTTTAAAAACCCAAAAAACAGATTGTGTCCAATATTAATTCAACGGGACTAATTTTAACTTTTTGTTCATTTCTCTTAGCGAAACAAAGAAAAGGTTTTACCCATCCAGTCAGAAAATTCAAATAATTCATCATAGATTCAATGTCCCTGAGAAATCCTTAACACCTTGTAACGTATATAACGGGTTTGAAATACAACTTTATTCCTTATAATTTCTCGAAAATTTTTAAAGTAAATTGCCCCTGTTTGATTTTCTCTCTGAATCCAACCAAAAAATTTCATCCCCCTTCCACAATACCCCGACATTAATTTTTCTCTTAAATGTTTGGGGATACTGTTTACGTTTAATAAAATTAAATATTGTTTCCTAGTTTGGTTTTACAAAACCCAAATCAATAAAAAACGTGAAGGGCACCTGCCCCGGTGATAGGAATAAGTGAAAGTATGTGTGCGCTGTTGCTTCACTTACCACTTCAATTTCCACTGAAATCGCTACTTTTCCCCCCTTTCCCCCTTGGAATAAAATTTTTTCCATTTACCTTCTTTTTCTTACACCCAATACCCCCCTTTCTATTTAAAAAAATCAAGGGTTTTTTCAAATTTAAAAAAAAAAAAAAATTTTTAAACACTACAAATGTTGACTTGGGGAAAACCCAAAGGGCTGACACTTACATGTATTTTTTCTCCTTCAGCCCGTTACTTGTAAAAATTGAGATCTTTGCTTAAAACTCTCAGTAATATATCTTCAGTCTTTTCAGTTTGAATCAACAAAATTCCTTGTTAAACATCTGATTTAGAAATTTTAAACTAATTTTTCCTGACGTTGATTAACCGGGGGGGTCCAGTGTTAATGATTGGGGGCAGAGCCCCAAAAAACAACAACAAGCCCAAAATTGTCTTTCCACTAAACCAACAGGAACAAGATGGTTTGAATCTTTGAATACTCAAAAAATTCCTAGAGAAAATAAAAAAGGGTTCTCTCTACAAGTAAACAAAACCATGTTGACAATCACAAGGGGTTTCTTTAAAAATTTACCAGCATGAAGGAATTTCTTTCCCCCAATCAACAATCCACTACCTGATGGGAAATCCCCACTGGATATCCCCATAAATATAACCATTAATAGTTGTTTAAATTAAACTTTGTGAGAGGCACTTTTATAACAGCCCCCCCATAGGCTTCTAACAATACTCATCTTGCTAGGTATCGTCGTTAGGGGCAGTACATTTTCTTAATAACATAGAAAATGCCAGTGTTCTGAAAGAAATTATCTCAGAGTGATTCGTCAATCACTTTATTCTCGAAAAATAAGGACTCATCCCGAACGAAACTTTTCTTTGTACATTTCTGAGCAGTCATATCTGGTAACTTTCTAAAAAAAGTGGATCAGGGGGGAAATTTCAGGATTTTGGGGCCTTTGTTTCTCAAAAAGGGTACGACTTTGTGGGGGTGCAGCCGCACGACTGCTTCTGTTTTCTCTTTTAACTTACGCAAAACCTCAGCATGTCCCTTTTCTGTTCAATAGTACATTTAACTTTCTTCTTTCGAATCAATTTCTGTTAGCCACAGAGACAGATTCGATTGTGAGTTTTCCGGGAAAGGTACGAGAAGTTACAGTAGCAGGTAATCAGGCCGGCAATGAGAGCGATTTAGGTTTCCAATTCTGGAAATTTTAGTTTGTGAGAAAATTCTAATTGTCTGCTAATGCGCAGTTTCCAGAAAACCGAGGTAGTTGATCGATCAATATTCTTGTATTCGCAGGATACAGTTGTTAAATTCTTTGTGTAGTAAAACGAAAAAGGCTGTCGTATTTTTTTACACTTGGAAACTTTCACCACCTTGAAAAGCAACTTTTTTCTCACGAGCAAATTACACAATTTTTTATCTTTTCGTCGTTGTAAGTAGAAATGCTCTTTGATACTTACGGGAACAAATTATACGTTCTAAATTGTTTGTTTGACACGCTAAAACATGTATTGGGAAAGGAAAGCTGCAGTAAGGTTTGAGCTCTTCCCCTCAAAGCAGTAGCAAAAATGTTTCCCCGTGGGTTACTGGCCCAATTTCTAGCACGGCCCGGTTTCTAACACATCAAAATATTGTCTAAGTCCTTTCAAAAAACTTTGGGAACCATGGATGCAACTTTTTGACTTAAATGTTCCTGTGATTTCGTTGTTGTCTTTTGACGAACTTTTTTCTCTAAATCTTCTTTGTTTAAATTTCCTCTGTGCTCTATTTGTGCAGTCTCAACATTAAAAGGGGCGTTCAACCTTCAAATGTTTTTTTGAGAGATTGGACCCGTTGTAATGGAGGAGTAGGGAAATTAACATGGCGGAGGTCCTTGGTCGGGACCTCGTCCAGCCGTCCCCAAGAGTTAGATCTGGTCAGGTAAATAGATACAGGTGTACATACCAAATACTAGCGGGGAGTCATTCCAGCTTACTCTGTACAAAAATGTCGTGAGGGGAAAGGGCCCGGGCGGAATGGTACACTGGCTCGGGCACTGGTCACTTCTGCCTTATTTGCCTTTCTTCAACTTCAAATAGAGCCATATTCCCAATTGTGCAAAGGCTTTAGAATCTTGAATCATAAACAACATCTCGTAAAGCAGGGAAACAATTTCTTTAATTTAAAGCTCTGACAGTTTCTGCGTTGTAATTTCCGTTATACTCCACCGAGATCTGGCTACTTGGGCCCAAAAACTCTGAAGTTTTTTAAGTACTTAACTCAGACAAAAGTCAGGTATCAATTTAATGTTTCCCTTTTGGCTACATCACGAAAATAATTGTACACGAGGGTGATTTTGGGAAAATATAAACTATAGGAATTTTAAATGTTATTGTCTTAGAGTTAGAATCATAAAAAGTATTTCCATCTCCTTTGGGTAAAAACCACAAATACATACATCCACCGGAGTTGTACAAGCTAAATCAAAGTCTTCGATTAGGAAAATCCAAATGTTTTTATCATAGAAGTAAGTATGTCAAACTGGGCAATTTCTCCAACACTTGGGTCAAGAGGGATCCCGGACAGGCCCCCCCTTTTTTAAAAAACGCGATTTTAAAAAACTTAGAGATCTCCCGTAATACTAGAAGGATGCCCTTCTAGATCAGCTGTTACTGGTTTTTTTTAACAATTAGTCAGTATCCTTGTCCAGTTATCCATTAAAATTTTATATTATTCAATTTTGCTTCAGGTTAAACTGGTAGGCTACTAAACAGAGAAAATTAAAAAATTAAAAAAATTTATTAATCATTAAGTTGTCTAAGGTAATTTCAAATTAAATTAATCCAGCAATCAAAATAAAAAACAATCTCTCGAGTTCAAAATTATTTGCTGAAAGCACAATCACATTTATTTAAATTTTTAAGTACCGTTTGGGAATTAAAAATTTAATAAGAATTACAAATATGTCAAGTAAGTGGTATGTGTTAAGGCTCTAAGAGTTCCCATGTCTCACGACTGACTAGACTTAAACAAGTGACGACAAGTCCCCCTAATAAACTAACTTTTGACTGATGGGAACCAGAAAATCTGCTTGAACAATGAAAAAAAATGCAACCCCTAGCCAATTTTCAACGACTTGACACATCAGGGTCAAGGAGATAATATAACGACCTAAGTAGGACCATCAGCAGATCCCCACAAAAGTTAAAAAAAAAAAATCCCTACTACTGATCTAAGTTCAATAGGAAAAAACCCACTGTGACAATACACAGAAACCAGTACAAAATTAGGGGCAGAGTATAGTAAGGACTGGATGTTCAGTGTCTAAGCGACACACAAATCAGCAACATCGAAATCCGAAGGGTTTTACAATGTTCGTGAACAGGTTCTACAGAATAACAAGAATAATGAAAAGACAATCGTCCAACCACAAGCGAGTCTAGGCAGATGAAAACTTCAGCAGGTGAGGGGCACCCCCCCCCCCGATCCGGATAGCCCCGTGGACAGCACAGCTCAGAAGCCAGCAGTATAACGAGCGACAAGCGATAATTACAGTAGTTTGACAATCAAGACTTGAACTGAGCACATACAGTGGACCCCCAGTTAATGAACTTTTTTCATTCCAGTAGTATGTTCAGGTGCCAGTACTGACCGAATTTTTTCCCATAAGGAATATTGTGAAGTAGATTAGTCCATTTCAGACCCCCAAACATACACGTACAAACGCACTTACATAAATACACTTACATAATTGGTCGCATATGGAGGTGATCGTTAAGCGGGGGTCCACTGTATTATGTACATCCTAACAACATAAGTCAAATAAGAATATAACAGTCAAATAATAATATAAAGTCATACATTTACGATTTAGCTATTATCGCAAATATAAGCAATATAAAATTAAATGAAAAAGTAATATACATTATATATATACATAATAATCATTGTAACCCATTCAGGGGTTGCAACACCCCCCCCCCCAACACGACAGACGGTCGCACTAGGAGTTGCATTAAGGTCTTTCACATTATTTCTGATTACTCATATCAATACAATTTAATATAAACATTAATCAAAGTCTCTCTTGTGCCAAGCACCGCTACAATTTCACAGCGTCCGTCACTAGGATATGCCCCTAGTACTAGGGCAGTACACAGTGTCGTATCTCTGCATACTCGTGGTTATATACATCAGTGTAGAGACAGGATAGCGCTGACAAGGAGGGCACGTTGAGGCTCGATCATAGTAGAGGAGACTGCATTCCACTCTTAAGTAGTGGTTGTGGAATGCGAGGCAGTATGAACATCTGAGTATGAAACAGCTTAAGGTGTGTAGTGAGGGGGGAAGTCTGCGACAGGACAGTGTTGCGTCAAGCAGTACATCACCCGCACCACACTACCCACTCAACACTCAGCTTGTCTCCTCCTCACACAACAATACTGTGAATACATAAATATAATAATTAGACATAACATTAGTATATATAGTTAATATGGGCTGGAGGGATTAAGTTACTTTACTGAATTTGACATAGCAAGTAACAAAAGGAATTTGGGCATAAAATTACGTTAATTTAATGTAACTGATAATTATTAAGGACGAGACAGAGCGTCAGCAATTACATTACAATGACCACTTATGTGTTTTATACTAATAGAATAAGGTTGGATTCTGAGGGCCCACCTCATGATCCTAGCATTTTTACTCTTCATAGTATTTATATAAGTGAGTGGATTGTGGTCAGAAAAAAACGTTAATTTTAAATGGGGAAGTGCCCAAATACACGTCAAAATGTTCCAAGGACACCACAAGAGCTAGAGCCTCTTTCTCAATAGTGGCATAATTTTTCTGGTGTCGTTTAAGCTTAGATGAATAGTAACATATAGGATGGAGAATATCAGTGGATGTTGACTGTTGGAGCAGCACAGCGCCCACTGCATAACCACTCGCATCTATATGTAAAAAGAAGGGAAGATTGAAATTAGGACTCTTCAACACAGGAGCAGAGGATAGCAAGCGCTTCAACCTTTTGAACGAGTCTGAACAATCTCTAGTCCAGGTGAACTGAACTTTGCTACTAGTAAGCTCAGTGAGAGGAGCTGCAATCTGAGAAAAAATTTGGACAGAACCTGCGATAATATCCTGCCATACCCAGGAATCTCTGTTTCTCCTTTCCTATCCTGTGGCACTGGAAATTCAGAAATTGCATGAACCTTAGCCTCAATAGGAGCAACCTCACCTTGGCCGATACAAAAGCCTAGATAGATAATCTTGGCTTGACCAAAACTACATTTAGCTAAGTTAACAGTGAAGTTGTAGTGCGCCAGTCTCTCAAACAATGCTCTGAGACGCGTCAAGTGCTGTTCCCACTCGTCACTGTACACCACTAAGTCGTCCAAGGTGGTTCTACTCCTTCTAAGTTGTGGGTCAACTCGTTCATTATACGTTGGAATGAAGAAGCCGCGTTACATAGGCCGAAGGGGGTGACGAGGTAGTTAAACAATCCATCTTGAACAGTAAAAGCAGATATTTCTTGAGCACGTTCAGTAAGCGGGACTTGATAATAGCCTCGTAAGAGATCTAAGCGGCTGACAAACTGGGCTCCTGACACACGATCAATAAGGTCGTCAATGCGAGGTAGAGGATAACCATCAGGCAAGGTGACAGAGTTCACTTTCCTGTAATCAGTGCACATCCTGAAACTACCATCAGGTTTAGGCACTAAAATACAGGGAGATGCCCATGGACTTTTACTGCGCTCAATAAGTCCGTGAGATAACGGAAAATCAACCTCTTCTCTCAATGCTTTATGCTTTGTTGGACTCATTCTATATGGTGATTGCTTAATGGGTGATGCTCCCTGTACATCAACGTCATGTACACCCAGAGTACAACGTTTAGGAACATCACCGAACAATTCAGGGAAATTCAAAATCATGTTTTTAATATCACCAGCTTTATCAATCCCAAGGTTACTAAGAAAATCGTCTAGTGACTGTAGAGTCACAGAATTTTCTAAACGCACCTCTATACCTCTAGCCCTTTGACTGTCGCGGCCGTATATATACGTTCGCGAGGTACCGTGTTTGACGTATATATACTCATAAATTCTAGCGGCTTCAAATCAGGCAGGAGAAAGCTAGTAGGCCCACATGTGAGAGAATGGGTCTGTGTGGTCAGTGTGCACCACATAAAAAAAATCCTGGAGCACGCAGTGCATAATGAGAAAAAAAAAACTCCGACCGTTTTTTTTAATTAAAATGCCGACTTTGTGGTCTATTTTCGTATAGTATTTGTGGATGTATTCTCGTTTTCTTGGTCTCATTTGATAGAATGGAAACTATTTTATAGAAATGGAGGTGATTTTGATTAATTTTACTATAAAAAGAACCTGGAAATGGAGCACAAAGTACAGGAAATGTTTGATTTTTGCCGATGTTCAAAAGTAAACAAATGATGTCATTGTCCAATAAATGTCCAAATAGCCATTCTAATACGCAGTCATGAATGGGTTGATGTAATTTTTACAATTATTACAGTATTACAGTAGTCTGCATAACAGTAAATCTTCTATTTTTTGCTTGAATAAAATTTCAAAATAAAAAGCAAGAGTAATATCACAGGGACCTGGAGACATGACTGATGAACAAAGAAAATGTTATTTTAGAGCCAGGAATGTCTGCATTGTTCATTCTGGACCTTATTTTGAAATTGTCGTATTTTTTAATTTTCGTGAAATTGGCCAAATTGCAAATTTCTGACCATGTTATTGAGTAGTTGAAATCGGTAAATGGGCAGTTTCTTGTACTCAATCGATAGAAAAAATAGAGTTCTGAAGAAATAGTTTTGATTTTGGTTGATGGAAAAGGGAAAAATTACCAAAATGGGCTCAAAGGGGGCGAAATTGCGTTTTTAAATATGCCAAAGTCGCAAACTTCGCGAAGCGTAATTCCGTCAGTTTTCCATAAAATTTTGTTTTTTTTGGGTTTTGTCTTTCAATCGGGGAAAAGTTTCTCTATCATTTCTAAGAAAAAAAAATTTTTTTTTTTTAAATTTTGCGACCCAGGAGACACCTCAGGTTTTGGGGTTTTGCGACAAAAAGGGTTTGGATGTCAGGTAGCTGGTTTTCTTCCTGTCCTAGGAAGAATAAAATGTGGGTTTAGAGGATGCGAGTATGCCTTGAGGGAAAAGGAAATATTAGATTTCTTTTTCCCAGGCGTAGTACCAAATAATTTACGTCGCAAAGTTTTTTACTTTTCCCGGGGGCCCCATCATACCTGGTTGAAGAAGACCTGGTATAATTTCCGGCCACCCCTTTCTCCTGCTTTAAAAAGAACCCAGGACGCCCTTTTTGCATAATTTTGCTTCTTTTCTAGCTTGGGCTGAAACTATTTTTTCGAAGCTAGCTCTCTAGGGCTTCAAGTGTTGCGCATTAATGGGTAAAGTCTCAATGATCATTTGTTTTTCCTGTCCCACGTTTTTTAACATGCGAGGGGAACAGCACTTGGGTCCGAATATTATTCAAAGGACTAATCCGAGATTTTCTTGTTCACTTTCTTCATACGAACAGAAGAAAAGGTAACCCTCCCCCAGTCTTAAAAAAATGTCACAAAGCTCTCATCATAGCTTAAAATGTCGATGAAATCTCTCTAGAGCCCCTTTGTGACTGGGATGATAACGGTTGAAAGTACGCTTTTTTCCCTAGGTGGGATAATGTTCTCAAAAGATCTTGAAGTGAAATTTGACCCTGATCTGATTGTATCTTCGTGGCAATCCCCCCGGGGGAGAAAAATTCATCAGCGCTTAAAAATACACGGCTTTAATTTTTTCATGGAAATAGCTTCGGGATAGGTGTTGCAGCCCATAATAGTAAATAAGTATTGGTTTCCTATTGGTTCGGGCAAAGGCCAACCAACATAATAAGCGTAGAAGGGTTCACCAGCACGGGATAGGAATGAGAGGTGCGGTGGGGGTGGTGCCGGGTTCCTGTCACTTGACACACGGGGAAACGTCGACAGATCAGTACGTTTCCTTCATCTTTGGCCAAGAAAAATTTTTTGCCAGTTTACCGAGGCTTTTTGACCCCCAAATATCCTCCCTATGGGACTATTGTGAGCAAAATAATGGCTTTTTCATAAAATGTAACGGTAACATACGAATGCTTACTGTGGTGGAAAACTATCACTGACAATTACATGTATTTTTCTCCATCAGTCACCGTTACATAATGAAAAATTTATGGGAACCTTTGCTTCACCTCAGTAACTGCATTCTCTCAGTCTTTTCTGATGAAAAAACAAACTGATCTTGATTAAATCTCATGATTTAAAAATTTTAACGTCGTTGTGTCCTTGATAGGTTGATGACGGGGGAGTCAGTGTTAAGGACCTGGGCGCGAGCGTCATAAAAAATATTTAAAGGGCCCAAACATTGTCATCCCTAACCAACGGAGAAAGGGGGTTGTTGAATTTTGACAAGCTTAGTAATGCGTAAAGGGAAATAAATAGTTTCTCTCACAAGCTTCATGGAAAATTATCATCATGTTGTTATCAATCAAAAGTGGTTCTTTAAATACCACATGAAGGATATCGTTCCTATAAACAAAGTCCACTGACTGAGGAAATACACCATGGATATCCCACTGAAAATAACCAGTATAATAGTTGTTTCAATAAAAAAATTTGTGCAGAGGCACTTTTTAACCCCCCTCATAGGCTTTAACAATAATCTATCTTGCATAGGTATCGTCAGTTATGGGCAGAATTTCTCAAATAACTAATAACTGCCGTGTCTCTAAAAAGAAATTATCTCAATGTGATTCGTAAAATCCTCTTTTCTCTAAAAAGAAAGGACTCATCGCTGAAGAATCTTTTCGCAGTACACTTTTGCGCTAGTTTATCCTGAGTAAATTATCTAAAACGTAGGATCGGGGGAATTTGCTAGGTTTTGGTGCCTTTGTTGCTCAGGGGGATAGACTTGTGTGGGGGTGCCCCCCGCCGACTCCCTTCCGTATCTTTTTTAAACTTCAGAAATACTCTTGAGCCTTTTCTTTAAATGGTACTTTTAATTTCTTCTTTCGATATAAGATTTCTGTCTAGCCACAGAGACAGATTCAGGTTGTGGTTTTCCTGGTAAAGGTTTCAAAATTACGTAGCGTACTCAGGCCCGGGAAAGGCACTGATTTAGGTTGCCAACTTTTTTTTGGGGACAATCTTTGTTTGTGGAAATCTGAATTTTGCAATGCTGCAGTTTCCAGATTTTCCGGGTTATATCGATCAGATTTCTTGTATGTAGCAGGTCAGTTGTTTTTAAAATTTTTCGTGTTTTTTTAAACAAATGAACAAGGCTGTGTGTTTTTCACTTGGGGAGCTTTACACCACCCCTTTAATGCAACTTTTTTCTACGACAAACTCAAAACAATTTTATTTGTCGTGTTGTAAGTACGAAATGTCTTTTTAACTTTTAGGGAAAAAAGTTATCCCTCTCTAGAAATTTTTTTTTGACAGCGTCATAACTAAGTATTGGGAAATGGCAAAGCTGCGTACAGTTTGGCCTTTCCCCTCAAAGCGTTGCAACAATGTTGCCCAGTGCTTGTGGCCAATTCTAGCACTGCCCGGTTCTCAAAAAAACACAAAATTGTGTCTTTAATCCCCCTTTCAAAAAACTTAGGGGCCTGGATGCAATTTTTGCACATAAAAGTGTCCCGTGTCTTCAGGTTGTCTTAACAGGAAATTTTCTCTCTGGAAATCTTCTTGTTAATTTCCTCTGTGCCCCTATTTTGCAGTCTGCAACATAAAGGGGGCGTTCAAACCTCTCCAAACTGTTTCTGAGAGTAGGGCCCGTTTGGTAATGGAGGGTAGGGAAATTAACATGGTTGGGCGGTCCCTTTGGGCGGGCACCCGTCCAGCCCTCCCTAGAGAGTCTGATTGGTCAGGTAAGTAGATACAGGTGGGCATACACGTACTAGCGTGAGGCTTATCATTCCAGCTATATCTGTATAATGTGTCAGTGAGGGGAAGGGTTTAAACGAGAACTGGCTACATAGGCTCGGGCACTAGGCCCTTTGCCTTAGTTGCTCTTTTTCAAATTAAAAAGAGCCATATTCCTAATTGTGACATGGCTTTAGAAACTGAATCATAATTTGACATCTCTGTAAACGGAAACAAATATCTTTTTTTAACGCTTGCGTTTCGCTTGTAATTTTGATTACGTACACCGAGATACTTGGTATTGCCAACAGTCTGAAGTTTAAAAGTATTAACTCAGACAAAATAAGTATAAATTAACTGTTCATTTTGGGATACTCCGAAAATAAATTGTACTACGAGAGAGTGTTATGGAAACTATAATCCTAAAAAGGAATTTTAGTGTTAGTTGTTTAGAGTTGAACTCATAAAAAAGTATTTCCCTTCCTTTGGGTCAAGAACCAGTCAAGTACAATCCCCTGGGGTTTTAAACTAAATCAAAACTTCAGATTTGGAAAATTTTCAAAGGTTTGATCATAGAATACTAGTTTCAAACTGGAATTTCTCCAAAACCTTGGATCAAGAGCACCCGGGGCAGGCCCCATTTTTTAAAAAAAACGCGATTCTAAAAGCCTTTGAGATCTCCCGTGAATACTAAAAGGACTGCCCTTCTAGCATCCGCCTTTTCGGGGTTTTTTTAACAATTGTAGATCCTTGTCCATTATCCTTAAAAATTTGTATTTTTCAAATTTTTCAGGGTTACAACTGGAGGCTACTAAAAGAGAAATTAAAAAATTTAAAAAATTTTTTAATTTATTAATTGTCAGGATATTTTCAAAATTTAAAATTAATCCGCAATCAAAAAAATCAATCTCTCGAGTCAATATTATTGTGCGAAAGCACATACTTTTATAATTCTTAATAGTCTGGTACATTAAATTTAAAAAGATTTCAAATAGTACAAGTAAGTGTGTATGTGTGTAAGTGCTCTAAATAGTTCGCTATTTCACACTCATGACTTAAACAAGTGACTACAAAAATCCTCTAAAAATAATTCTTGACTGATGGGAACCAGAAAAATTTTCTTGAACAATGAAAAAAAATGCAAGCCCAATAGCCTTAACAAGCGACTTGCACAATAGGTAAGGAGTAATATAAACGCCCCCTAAATAGGACCCTCAGCAGATCCTCCCAAAAGTTACAAAATCCCCTATAGAATCTAAGTTCCATGGAAAAAAAGACTGTGACAATACACGAAACCAGTACAAAATTAGGGGCAGAAGCTATAGCTAAGGACCTGAGTGTTCAGGTGTTAAGGACAACAACCTCGTACAACATCGAAAAACCGAAGTCTATACAAAGTTCGGAAAAAGTTTTTTACAGAACTAAAAGAATAATGAACAGACATCTGTCCAACCCCCCAAGCGAAATCTGAGCAGACTGAAAACTTCAGAGAGGGAGGACACCCCCCCCCCGATCACGTTAGCCCCGTGGACAGCACGTCAGAGCCCGGCAGTTTAAAGCGACAACGATAATTTCAGAGTTTTTACAATCAAAACTTGAATGGCAATATTATGTACACCAACAAAAGTCAAAAAAAGAATATAACGTCAAAAAAAAATATAAAATCATACATTACGTTTTTGTATTATCGAAAAAATAACAATATAAAATTAAATGGGGAAAAAGGTAATATACTTTATATATAATAATCATTGTAACCCTTTTAGGGTTTGCAAATTATTATCTCTTCAAGCCACCCTTTTCAAACATATGTATACATCATAAAATTTTAGCGGGTTAAAAAAAGGAGAAAACTGGTAGGCCCACATGTGAGAGAATGGTTGTGTGGTCAATGTGCCCATAAAAAAATCCCCGCGCCGCAGTGCATAATGAGGGGAAAAAAAAACGAGTTTTTTTTTTTAAAATGTGACTTTGTGGGGCTATTTTCGTATAGTATTTTGGTTGTATTTTTGTTTCTTGGTCTCTTTGATTGAAGGAAATATAATATAGAAATAGAGGTGATTTTGATTGGTTTTACTATGAAAAGAACCTTGAAATGGAGCTCAAAGTAGGGGAAATATTTGATTTTTGTCGATGTTCAAAAGTAAACAAATGATGTCATTTTCCAATAAATGTCCAACTAGCCATTCTAATATGCAGTCATGAATGGGTTGACATTATTTATACAATTATTACAATATTGCAGAAGTCTGCATAACAGTAAATCTTCTATTTTTGTTTGAATAAAAATTCAAAATAGAAAGCAAAAGTAATATCAGAGGGGCCTGGAGATGTGACTGATAAACAAAGGAAATGTTATTTTAGAGTCAGGAATGTCTGCATTGTTCATTCTGGACCCTATTTTGAAATTGTCATATTTTTTTAATTTTTGTGAAATTGGCCAAATTGCAAATTTCTCACCACATTATTGAGTATTTGAAATTGGTAAATGGGCAGTTTCTTGTACTCAATCGATAGAAAAAATGGAGTTCTAAAGAAATGGCTATGAGTTTGGTCGACTGGAACAATGGAATTAGCCGAAAGTGGGCAAAATCTCCGATTCATAAATAACGCCGTGGTCGCTAACTTTGTGAGAGGGTAATTCCGTCAGTTTTCCATCAAATTTCGTTCTTTTGGTGTCATAACAATCAGGAAAAGATTCTCTATCATTTCATAAGAATTTTTTTTTTTTTTTTTTGAAATTTTGCGACACCAGGAGACACCTCAGGATTTGGGGTTGCAACAGTCAAAGGGTTAATAACTAAACGTAGACTATTATATCAGATTTTTTGTGCAACCCCAAATCCGAGGTGCCCCGGGTGTCGCAAAATATTTGAAAAAAAAAATTTTTATAAAAGGGGATCTTTTCTCGAGGGTAAAAACCCAAAATTAAAAATTTGATGGAAAACATACAAAATTTTACGCTTTTGCGAAGTTAGCAACCTCAGCGAATTTACGAATTGAAAATTTTTTGCCCATTTAAAAAGCACTTTTTTCAGCTAATTACATTGTTCCGTTGGCCAAACCACAGCTATTTTCGTTAAACCCCATTTGTTCTATCAATTGAGTTTCAAGAAACTATCCATTTACCAATTTAACTTCCAATAAAGTGGGCAGAAATTGGGAAATTTTGGCCAAATTTACGAAAAATTAAAAATATCCAGTTTCAAAAAAGGGGGCCAGAATGAACAATGCAGACATTCCTGCCATAAAAAAAACAAATTTTCTTTGTTCATCATCATGTCTCCAGGCCCCTCTGATATTACTCATGCTTTCTATTTTGAATTTTTATTCAAACAAAAAAATAGGATATTTGCTGTTATGCAGACTACTGAAATATTGTAATAATTGTATAAATAATGTCAACCCATTCATGACTGCATATTAGAATGGCTAGTTGGACATTTATTGGACAATGACATCATTTGTTTTCTCTTGAACATCGGTAAAAATCAAACATTTCCCCTACTTTGAGCTCCATTTCAAGGCCCTTTTATTTATTTATTTATTTATTTTATGTCTTTGCAAACAGTACATGGGGATTTTGTATTTACAATAGTGGGTTGCAATGCAAGGAGAGGCTCTTATTATGCCTAGGCATTATGGGCCAACTTAACATTATTGTCTTACAGACTACTTAACACTAAGGATTATATCATAGTTGCACAGTAGGATAGTAGAACAGTTGATTATTAATTATAAGTGAATCAAAATTTGTATAAGACAAAAGATATTTTCATCTATTCAAAAATGCTTTTTGTGAAATCAATGATTCAATTATATTCCTGTCAACAATGGATAGAAGGTTCAAAGTGATTGTTGAAGTTATGATGTGGGAGAACATAAGTGAGTATGTGTGTACTAGGGTGTATGTGTAGTCTAGGGTGATTAAGTGGCTTTTGAGAAGAGTCCTAAATTGATTTTCAGACCGGATTACTTTAATATCTTCTGGTAAAACCAATTAAAATCACCTCTATTTCTTTAATATGTTTTCCATTCTATCAAAGCTGGTAAGCCCACATGTGGGCTTACTAGCTTTCTCCTGCTTGATTTGAAGCCACTAGAATTTTTGAATATATGTACCTCAAACAGTCAAAGGGTTAATTACATTCATAGGTACAATAAGAAAGGTAGCTAATGACAGATGGTTAATTACAAAATAATTACATACTGTTTAAACTGGTTCAATGATCTTCAGTTCTGTGGAGTGATTGAATGAAGATGGTGAAGATTCAGCACATTACTTATACAGCCTCTCCTCACTTTACGACGGACTCTGGGGCCTAAGGCGGCGGCGGTAAACGAATTCGTCGCTAATAAAGGAATTACCCCTTACTGACGCTTCAAAAGTGTCCCCACCCAAAATTAAAACATTCAATTTTATGTTTGCTGGGAAATTCCTTTAAAGCACTCCAGAGCGATTATTATTATTATTATTATTATTAGTATTATTAGTATTATAATTATAACCATCGACATACATGGTTCACAAATTTTAATAATTTCTTAAGCTGTCACGATACACTGAGAATGTAAACACACACATGAACACACTAGCTAACTCCTTTACTGTGAACTTCTTTTGTACCTTTTCCATTTTCCTCTTGTTTTTCCTCTTCCAAGAGGAAAAACAACAGGAAACTTGTACAAATATGTAGTCTTGGAGACTGTGAAAGCTAGTGTACTGAGTGGCTGTAAGGAGATTAACCCTTTCAGGGTCCAGAGGCCAAATTTCAAAGTGCGCACCAGTGTCCAAGAATTTTCAAAAAATAATTTTGTTATTTTTTCTTATGAAATGGTAAAGAATCTTTTTCTGAAGGTAATAAAACAAAAGTATGAAATTCGATGGAAAATTGACGAAATTATGCTCTCGCGAATTTTGATGTGTTAGCGATATTTACGCATCGGCGATTTTGCCGATTTTGACTCCCATTTTAGGCCAATTACCTTTTTCCAGTTGACCAAATTCTTAGCTATTTCACTAGTATTACTTTTATTCTATCGATTGAGCACAAGAAATCGCCAACTCAACTGTTTCAACTACAAAATAGTGATTGGAAATTGGTAATTTGGCCAATTTAGGGCAAAGTTCAAAATATTCCAATTTCAAAATAGGGTCCAGAATAAACAATGCAGGCATTCTTGGCACTAAACTAACATTTCCTTTGTTCATTAGTTATGTTTTCAGGCTTAACAAATGAATTCCATTTTGATTTTTAATTTGCATAATGAATTTTTATTCAAACTAAAAAATAGAAGATTTACTATCATGCAGTATTGTATTAATTGTATAAATAATATCACCACATTTGTGAACTTATGTTAGACACACCAGCTGGCGTGTATTAGACATGTGAGGTCATTTGTTTCTTCTTGAACATCGGCAAAAATTTAACATTTCTGCTACTTTGAGCTTAGTTTCAAGCCATTTTCAGTACTAAAACCAATCAAAAATCATCTCTATTTCTGTAATATATCTTCCATTCTATCAAATAAGACTAAGAAATCGCAAATACAACTATACAAAAAAAATACGAAAAAACACCGCAAAGTCGCTGTTTTAATAAAAAATTACGGTCTCAGTTTTTTTTTATCTCATTATGCACTGTGTGCTGCAGGATTTGTTTCATGTGGTGCACACATACCACCTAGATGTATTCTCTCATATCTAGGCCCAAATTTACCGCTCACAGTTTATCAGAGTGAGCTGAGCTTATGGCGTAGAACTACAGCTTGGACCCTGTCTTCAAAGCTGTAGAACTATGGGATGGACACTCAAAAGGTTAAAAGTGAACACTGTGAGCAGTAATAATTTTCAGGGTCTAGACAGTGAAAGGGCTGAAGTCACATGTGAGACCTTACCATGTTAACATTTGTATATTATTTTGGATTTGTGTAGTATTAGCATTTCTGCATTAAACATGTCTCGTTTTAACAATTCTTGATATTAATATCTAGTATTAATGTTACTTGTGTAGTATTAACAATTTTACATTACTGTACACCTGTGTTGTATTAATTTTTGTACATTATATACTTCACTGTACACCTGTGCAGTATTAACATTGCCACATTACTGTACTGCACACACTGGTAGGGATGGGATTAAACCAAAATATTTGCTGCTACCGATGCTCAATTTTACACTGAATTTCATTCCATCAAAATTAGTTGATATTCAATGATACTGATCCTACTACCTTTCAAAATCAATCAGAACTGATACTAATACCATTACTTTGACACATTCCTATGCATTTTAGTATTAACATTTGTACAATGGTGTGCACCTGTCTAGTATTAATATTTATACATAACTGTACTCTGAATGTGAATACTGTACTTTTATATACCTGTTTCAACTCTGATGGCTGGCCTTGGCTTTAGCTCCACAAGAGAGGGGATGGTGAAGCAAATATGTAAATATAATGTATAAATTACCCTGAAGTGGCTGAACTATATTGTGTTCATTTTTTCTTGAAATTGACATGCCATTGCTCCTATCACCTTCATATGTGTATGTCTTCACAGGTATCGTCAGCGAGAAAACAGTTTACTTGTGTACAACAAGCCTGTGGGGATCATCATGGGACCAAATGACACTCTTAGTGATCTCATCGAGCAGTCATCTGGCTCAGGTTCCGGCCTCCCTCTCCTGGTGAGCGTCTTTGTTTCTTTGTGCAGAGGACAGGGGTACTGAGTATGAACATTTGTGTATGGGGAGGAGGGTACTGAGTATGAACATTTGTGTATGGGGAGGAGGGTACTGAGTATGAACATTTGTGTATGGGGAGGGGGGTACTGAGTATGAACATTTGTATGTGTGGGGGATAGGGGAGCTGAGTATGAATATTTGTGTATGGGAGAGTATATATCAGGTTTCGGTGTTATTTATATTGTTTGTTATGTCATATTAGATGAACTTTGGTAGATAAATAAGTCGTATAGATGATATTAGCGAAATTATTCAAGAAGTATTTTGTCCCGTCTCCAGACAAACTGTCGTCCACCGCCGACACCGCCCATACCACTACATGAATTACATACTTTATTCATTTTAGAGTATATATCAGGTTAAGGTAGTAGGTTGGTAGACAGCAACCACCCAGGGAAGTACTACCGTCCTGCCAGATGACTGTGAAACAGAAACCTGTAACTGTTTTGCATGATGGTAGGATTGCTGGTTTCTTTTTCTGTCTCATAAACACGCTAGATAACAGGGATATCTTGCTACTCCTACTTACACTTTGGTCACACTTCACAGACACGCACATGCATATATATATACATACATCTAGGTTTTTCCCCTTTATCTAAATAGCTCTTGTTCTTCTTTATTTCTTCTATTGTCCATGGGGAAGTGGAAAAGAATCTTTCCTCCGTAAGCCATGCGTGTCGTATGAGGCGACTAAAATGCCGGGATCAATGGGCTAGTAACCCCTTCTCCTGTAGACACTTACTAAAAAAGAGAAGAAGAAAAACTTTATAAAACTGGGATGCTTAAATGTGCGTGGATGTAGTGCGGATGACAAGAAACAAATGATTGCTGATGTTATGAATGAAAAGAAGTTGGATGTCCTGGCCCTAAGCAAAACAAAGCTGAAGGGGGTAGGAGAGTTTCAGTGGGGGGAAATAAATGGGATTAAATCTGGAGTATCTGAGAGAGTTAGAGCAAAGGAAGGGGTAGCAGTAATGTTCAATGATCAGTTATGGAAGGAGAAAAGAGAATATGAATGTGTAAATTCAAGAATTATGTGGATTAAAGTAAAGGTTGGATGCGAGAAGTGGGTCATAATAAGCGTGTATGCACCTGGAGAAGAGAGGAATGCAGAGGAGAGAGAGAGATTTTGGGAGATGTTAAGTGAATGTATAGGAGCCTTTGAACCAAGTGAGAGAGTAATTGTGGTAGGGGACCTGAATGCTAAAGTAGGAGAAACTTTTAGAGAGGGTGTGGTAGGTAAGTTTGGGGTGCCAGGTGTAAATGATAATGGGAGCCCTTTGATTGAACTTTGTATAGAAAGGGGTTTAGTTATAGGTAATACATATTTTAAGAAAAAGAGGATAAATAAGTATACAAGATATGATGTAGGGCGAAATGACAGTAGTTTGTTGGATTATGTATTGGTAGATAAAAGACTGTTGAGTAGACTTCAGGATGTACATGTTTATAGAGGGGCCACAGATATATCAGATCACTTTCTAGTTGTAGCTACACTGAGAGTAAAAGGTAGATGGGATACAAGGAGAATAGAAGCATCAGGGAAGAGAGAGGTGAAGGTTTATAAACTAAAAGAGGAGGCAGTTAGGGTAAGATATAAACAGCTATTGGAGGATAGATGGGCTAATGAGAGTATAGGCAATGGGGTCGAAGAGGTATGGGGTAGGTTTAAAAATGTAGTGTTAGAGTGTTCAGCAGAAGTTTGTGGTTACAGGAAAGTGGGTGCGGGAGGGAAGAGGAGCGATTGGTGGAATGATGATGTAAAGAGAGTAGTAAGGGAGAAAAAGTTAGCATATGAGAAGTTTTTACAAAGTAGAAGTGATGCAAGGAGGGAAGAGTATATGGAGAAAAAGAGAGAGGTTAAGAGAGTGGTGAAGCAATGTAAAAAGAGAGCAAATGAGAGAGTGGGTGAGATGTTATCAACAAATTTTGTTGAAAATAAGAAAAAGTTTTGGAGTGAGATTAACAAGTTAAGAAAGCCTAGAGAACAAATGGATTTGTCAGTTAAAAATAGGAGAGGAGAGTTATTAAATGGAGAGGTTAGAGGTATTGGGAAGATGGAGGGAATATTTTGAGAAATTGTTAAATGTTGATGAAGATAGGGAAGCTGTGATTTCGTGTATAGGGCAAGGAGGAATAACATCTTGTAGGAGTGAGGAAGAGCCAGTTGTGAGTGTGGGGGAAGTTCGTGAGGCAGTAGGTAGAATGAAAGGGGGTAAGGCAGCCGGGATTGATGGGATAAAGATAGAAATGTTAAAAGCAGGTGGGGATAGTTTTGGAGTGGTTGGTGCAATTATTTAATAAATGTATGGAAGAGGGTAAGGTACCTAGGGATTGGCAGAGAGCATGCATAGTTCCTTTGTATAAAGGCAAAGGGGATAAAAGAGAGTGCAAAAATTATAGGGGGATAAGTCTGCTGAGTATACCTGGTAAAGTGTATGGTAGAGTTATTATTGAAAGAATTAAGAGTAAGACAGAGAATAGGATAGCAGATGAACAAGGAGGCTTTAGGAAAGGTAGGGGGTGTGTGGATCAGGTGTTTACAGTGAAACATAAGTGAACAGTATTTAGATAAGGCTAAAGAGGTCTTTGTGGCATTTATGGATTTGGAAAAGGCGTATGACAGGGTGGATAGGGGGGCAATGTGGCAGATGTTGCAAGTGTATGGTGTAGGAGGTAGGTTACTGAAAGCAGTGAAGAGTTTTTACGAGGATAGTGAGGCCCAAGTTAGAGTATGTAGGAAAGAGGGAAATTATTTCCCAGTAAAAGTAGGCCTTAGACAAGGATGTGTGATGTCACCGTGGTTGTTTAATATATTTATAGATGGGGTTGTAAGAGAAGTAAATGCGAGGGTCTTGACAAGAGGTGTGGAGTTAAAAGATAAAGAATCACACACAAAGTGGGAGTTGTCACAGCTGCTCTTTGCTGATGACACTGTGCTCTTGGGAGATTCTGAAGAGAAGTTGCAGAGATTGGTGGATGAATTTGGTAGGGTGTGCAAAAGAAGAAAATTAAAGGTGAATACAGGAAAGAGTAAGGTTATGAGGATAACAAAAAGATTAGGTGATGAAAGATTGAATATCAGATTGGAGGGGGAGAGTATGGAGGGGGTGAATGTATTCAGATATTTGGGAGTGGACGTGTCAGCGGATGGGTCTATGAAAGATGAGGTGAATCATAGAATTGATGAGGGAAAAAGAGTGAGTGGTGCACTTAGGAGTCTGTGGAGACAAAGAACTTTGTCCTTGGAGGCAAAGAAAGGGGGAAAGTATGAGAGTATAGTTTTACCAACGCTCTTTATATGGGTGTGAAGCATGGGTGATGAATGTTGCAGCGAGGAGAAGGCTGGAGGCAGTGGAGATGTCATGTCTGAGGGCAATGTGTTGTGTGAATATAATGCAGAGAATTCGTAGTTTGGAAGTTAGGAGGAGGTGCGGGATTACCAAAACTGTTGTCCAGAGGGCTGAGGAAGGGTTGTTGAGGTGGTTCGGACATGTAGAGAGAATGGAGCGAAACAGAATGACTTCAAGAGTGTATCAGTCTGTAATGGAAGGAAGGCGGGGTAGGGGTCGGCCTAGGAAAGGTTGGAGGGAGGGGGTAAAGGAGGTTTTGTGTGCGAGGGGCTTGGACTTCCAGCAGGCGTGCGTGAGCGTGTTTGATAGGAGTGAATGGAGACAAATGTTTTTTAATACTTGACGTGCTGTTGGAGTGTGAGCAAAGTAACATTTATGAAGGGGTTCAGGGAAACTGGCAGGCCGGACTTGAGTCCTGGAGATGGGAAGTACAGTGCATGCACTCTGAAGGAGGGGTGTTAATGTTGCAGTTTAAAAACTGTAGTGTAAAGCACCCT
This sequence comes from Cherax quadricarinatus, assembly GCF_026875155.1. NCBI lineage: Eukaryota > Metazoa > Arthropoda > Malacostraca > Decapoda > Parastacidae > Cherax > Cherax quadricarinatus. The sequence continues at coordinate 7,062,133 of NC_069435.1, read as the reverse complement.
TCTGGCAAGACAGTGATGGAGTGAATGATGGTGAAAGTTTTTCTTTTTCGGGCCACCCTGCCTTGGTGGGAATCGGCCAGTGTGATAATAATAAAAAAAAAAATCAGGTTTCTTTGTTATTTATATCGTTTATTATGTCATATTAGATAAGTGAGATAGATAATGCTTCACATCCATATAAGAGCGTTGGTAAAACTATACTCTCATACATTCCCCTCTTTGCCTCCAAGGACAAAGTTCTTTGTCTCCACAGACTCCTAAGTGCACCGCTCACCCCCTTCCCCTCATCAATTCTATTATTCACCTCATCTTTCATAGACCCATCCGCTGACACGTCCACTCCCAAATATCTGAATACATTCACCTCCTCCATACTCTCTCCCTCCAATCTGATATCCAATCTTTCATCACCTAATCTTTTTGTTATCCTCATAACCTTACTCTTTCCTGTATTCACTTTTAATTTTCTTCTTTTGCATACCCTACCAAATTCATCCACCAACCTCTGCAACTTCTCTTCAGAATCTCCCAAGAGCACAGTGTCATCAGCAAAGAGCAACTGTGACAACTCCCACTTTGTGTGATTCTTTATCTTTTAACTCCACGCCTCTTGCCAAGACCCTCGCATTTACTGCTCTTACAACCCTATCTATAAATATATTAAACAACCATGGTGACATCACACATCCTGGGAAATAATCTCCCTCTTTCCTTCATACTCTAACTTGAGCCTCACTATCCTCGTAAAAACTCTTCACTGTTTTCAGTAACCTACCTCCTACACCATACACCTGCAACATCTGCCACATTGCCCCCCTATCCACCCTGTCATATGCCTTTTCCAAATCCATAAATGCCACAGAAACCTCTTTAGCCTTATCTAAATACTGTTCACTTAAATGTTTCACTGTAAACACCTGGTCCACACACCCCCTACCTTTCCTAAAGCCTCCTTGTTCATCTGCTATCCTATTCTCCATCTTACTCTTAATTCTTTCAATAATAACTCTACCATACACTTTACCAGGTATACTCAACAGACTTTTTTTTTTTTTTTTTTTTTTTTCAACAAGTCGGCCGTCTCCCACCGAGGTAGGGTGACCCAAAAAAGAAAGAAAATCCCCCAAAAAAAGAAAATACTTTCATCATCATTCAACACTTTCACCACACTCACACATTATCACTGCTCTTGCAGAGGTGCTCAGAATACAACAGTTTAGAAGCATATACATTTAAAGATACACAACATATCCCTCCAAACTGCCAATATCCCAAACCCCTCCTTTAAAGTGCAGGCATTGTACTTCCCATTTCCAGAACTCAAGTCCGACTATATGAAAATAACCGGTTTCCCTGAATCCCTTCACTAAATATTACCCTGCTCACACTCCAACAGATCGTCAGGTCCCAAGTATCATTCGTCTCCATTCACTCCTATCTAACACGCTCATGCACGCTTGCTGGAAGTCCAAGCCCCTCGCCCACAAAACCTCCTTTACTCCCTCTTTCCAACCCTTTCGAGGACAACCCCTACCCCTCCTTCCTTCCCCTATAGATTTATATGCTTTCCGTGTCATTCTACTTTGATCCATTCTCTCTAAATGACCAAACCACCTCAACAACCCCTCTTCTGCCCTCTGACTAATACTTTTATTAACTCCACACCTTCTCCTAATTTCCACACTCCGAATTTTCTGCATAATATTTACACCACACATTGCCCTTAGACAGGACATCTCCACTGCCTCCAACCGTCTCCTCGCTGCTGCATTTACCACCCAAGCTTCACATCCATATAAGAGTGTTGGTACTACTATACTTTCATACATTCCTTTCTTTGCCTCCATAGATAACGTTTTTTGACTCCACATATACCTCAACGCACCACTCACCTTTTTTCCCTCATCAATTCTATGATTAACCTCATCCTTCATAAATCCATCCGCCGACACGTCAACTCCCAAGTATCTGAAAACATTCACTTCTTCCATACTCCTCCTCCCCAATTTGATATCCAATTTTTCTTTATCTAAATCATTTGATACCCTCATCACCTTACTATTTTCTATGTTCACTTTCAACTTTCTACCTTTACACACATTCTCAAACTCATCCACTAACCTTTGCAATTTTTCTTTAGAATCTCCCATAAGCACAGTATCATCAGCAAAAAGTAACTGTGTCAATTCCCATTTTGAATTTGATTCCTCATAATTTAATCCCACCCCTCTCCTGAACACCCTAGCATTTACTTCTTTTACAATCCCATCTATAAATATATTAAACAACCATGGTGACATTACACATCCCTGTCTAAGACCTACTTTTACCGGAGAGGAGTCTCCCTCTCTTCTACACACCCTAACCTGAGCCTCACTATCCTCATAAAACTGAACAAGATAAACTATGGGATGCAGTAATAGTTAACAGTCCACTTTTTCCCAGTGATATGAACCAAACAGTAAAGAAATTACTCTGCAGATCATAAAGGACCAAACAAGTGTTATTGTACCAGAGTCTGAAATAAAAGAAGCCAGGTTACTAGGATCCCATGGTAGAAAAAGTGTTATGCTTAGATTCCACTCATATGACAGGAAAAAAGACTTAATTATTGCATCTATTAAAGTAAAGAAAGAGGTATACATAAACGAGTGTCTTACCAAAAAACGTCAGAACCTCCTGTATAGAGTCAGAAAACTTAAGCGGGAGAATAACGACACAATACACCAATGCTTCACACGGGATGGGAAAATTCTTGTTAGGAGAACAAATGTAGGTCAACTGTACACAATCACGAACGAGAATGATCTATCACGATTTCTCAGGGATACTAATCTTACAGAGAATAACTAAACAATGTCCAACTTAAAAGCCTATGTAGTGTAGTGTATGTTTTGCTCCATTATTGTTCAAATTTCATTGTACAATCTCTTAGTAATTAAATAATCAACTACCTCATTTTGTGATTTTACTAGTAAGCATAAGTCACCTTATGTAATTTTCTTATTTACTATTGTTTGCTTAAACATTAGCTGAATTAATACTTTCTCTGTCCATATTACTACCTCATATTTTTTTAAATACTATCAATTGATATTACAGTGGACCCCCGCATAGCGACTTTAATCCGTGCAAGAGGGCTGATTGTTATGCGAAATGTTCGATATGCGAATGAATTTTCCCCATAAGAAATAATGGAAATCAAATTAATCCGTGCAAGACACCCAAAAGTATGAAAAAAAAAATTTTACCACATGAAATATACATTTTCCTACACACAAAGAGAAGGATACATGCACAATAGTAGAGTAGTACATGCACAATATATATTGTGCATGTACTACTCTACTAAATGAAGAATAAATGACACTTACCTTTACTGAAGATGCAGCAATGACTGATGAGACACTGTGTCCTGGGAGTGCCTTTTCCTCCTGAGTACTGTAGGTCCTGTTTGGCATTTTCTTCCAGAACAGGCCTTATCACACTGTGTATGCCACTACGATTCTTAAATCTCTCAAACCAACCTTTGCTGGCTTTAAATTCACCAATATGAGCACTAGTTCCAGGCATTTTTTCCCTGTTCACCTGGGTGTTAGTCGACTGGTGTGGGTTGCATCCTGTGAGACAAGATTAAGGACCCCAATGGAAATAAGTTTGTCAGTCTTCGATGACACTGACTTTTTTGGGTTATCCTGGGTGGCAAATCCTCTGGGGTTAATTGTTTCTTGGTATTCTCAATAAGCCACACCAACAACGGTGCTACAGCAGCAGCAGCAGCAGCTGACAGTGCTACAGCAGCAGCAGCAGCAGCTGACAGTGCTACAGCAGCAGCAGCAGCAGCAGCAGCTGACAGTGCTACAGCAGCAGCAGCTGACAGTGCTACAGCAGCAGCAGACGATGCTAAAGCAGCAGCAGACGGTACTACAGCAGCAGCAGACGGTACTACAGCAGCAGCAGCTGACGGTGGTACAACAGCAGCAGCAGCTGACGGTGGTACAACAGCAGCAGCAGCTGACAGTGCTACAGCAGCAGCAGACGATGCTACAGCAGCAGCAGACGATGCTACAGCAGCAGCAGATGGTACTACAGTAGCAGCAGCAGCTGACGGTGGTACAGCAGCAGCAGCAGCAGCTGACGGTGCTACAGCAGCAGCAGCAGCTGACAGTGCAGCAGCAGCAGCAGCAGCTGTACCACCAATAGTAGCGATGGTTGATTGGGGTTTATTATACAACCTGGCCAGCTCGGAGACACGCACTCCACTTTCATACTTATCAATGATCTTTTTCTTCATCTCCATAGTAATTCTCACCCTTATTGCTGTAGGGTTGGCACTAGAAGCTTTCTTGGGGCCCATGGTCACTTATTTTCCAGAAAAAAATCACCAGAAACACTGTAATAATACGAAATGTTCCGATTGTATGCTTGGATGTTACCGCGGAGGCTGGCTGGTAAACAGTGCCACCGGCGGAACATGTGAGCGTGGCTCAGGCCGCACATTGGACGCGTCTCGGACGAAGGACGCTGAGCGGGTTTTTGGGCGGTATGCGAGGCAAAATTTTAGCGATCAAAGCGTCCGGTATGCGGATTGTCCGTTATGCGGATTGTCCGTTATGCAAGGCGTCCGGTATGCGGGGGTCCACTGTATTAGGATTATTTTACTTAGTGTTTTAAGCCTAAAAAAATTTTTTGACATCAGTACTTACCGAGATTCTCCATGGGGAAGTGGAACAGAATTCTTCCTCCGTAAGCCATGCGTGTCATAAGAGGCGACTAAAATGCTGGGAGCAAGGGGCTAGTAACCCCTTCTCCCGTATAAATTAGTAAATTTAAAAAGAGAAACTTTCGTTTTTCTTTTTGGGCCACCCTGCCTTGGTGGGATATGGCCGGTTTGTTGAAAAAAAAAAAAATTACCGAGATAGAGGTGCTAAGTTGGCAGAAAATGAGCATTGTATGGCAACAGCGGTGAATGCCGCCCACCCGTTATTCTTTTATTTACTCCAATTCGAAGGTTTCTTGTATTTTCCAATATTTTTCTTTTCTAAGAAACTTATGTGGCCTGTGAGACCAAAGTAAGGTGCATTGTTCAAATATATACACTCATTCTTTACAACACAATAACTGAACAAACATTATCACTATTAGTTTGTGTATAAAACTTTTTACACAAACAAACAAACAATACAAAACATTGTTTATTATTATTGTTCCATAATATATATACATATGTACAGTCACTGAACACGTTCCTAGAACTGCTGCAGCTTGTGGAACTCTTTGAAACATGGGTATATGCAGAGTGGCACTTGACACTCCTCACACATAAAACGGGTGTCTCTGCGTGTTTGTGGGCGTTTTGTGGTATGTGTACATACAAAACACCTCTTCTGAGCATTTTTCTTGGAAGCAGTAGGAGGCAGTAGTATAGGGTAGTGATCACCAGGCCTGAAAAGAGATGGCGTGTGTTGGTAATTTCGTGGGCGCTGATCTATTGCAGGTGTTGCTCCTTGGTACTTGACGATTATTTGTCTGATGACTGACAAACAAAATTCACCATATTTTGGTTTGTTGTTGGTCCTCAACTTGTATATGTTATAAGCATTTAGCATGGAAATATCAACAAGATGGAAAAAAAGTTTTATATACCACTTATAACTCTTGCGTATATAATCAGCAAACCCAACCTGCATGTCACATTTGCCCACTAAGCGCATATTGAGGTTTATAGTCCATGACAGCTGCAGGTTTTAGAGTGGGTTCATTGGTCTCTCTCTTGTGCCTGCCAGTGTGTGCTATTTCGTTTTGATGAACTTATGTTAACAATGTGACATCACGTTTGTCATGCCACCGAAATACCATGATGTCATTGGCAGCGAAGGCTTGCACCTCACCTCTGCGAGTGCCAGCGTCGAACCTTTGCATATGTTTTCGATTACCACGCACTGTGCCACACACGTCTGTCAGGTTCACTTGCAAGAAATCACTGAGTATGGGGCTTGTGTACCAGTTAACAGTAAATAATATATGCCCCTTAACAAGATATGGTTCCATCATTGTTCGAACCACATCACCAGAGATACCCAATAACTTCTGGTATCTCTCAATGTATTACTGCCAGTGTACACAATGATATCCAAAACGAGACCACTTTTGCAATCACACATTACAAATAACTATACCAAAGTGTTTCCTCTTGCTTGGTATGTATTACTTGAATGAGAGTCTTCCTTTGAATAAAATCAAAGACTCGTCAATAACAAGCTTCCTGAAGGGATAAAAATACATGCAGCACTTTTGTTTCAGGTACTTACTCATTTCTGATCTGATTTAACCTGTCGCTTCTGTCAGGCCTGGTTTTGTCTGAAAAGTGTAACATACGTAACAGTATCAAGAAACGATTCACAGCTATAATGTCACTAAAACCTGGGGTTGAAATCAGGCGTTCTGTTGCCCAGTATGTGGTGACAGTGTGCTTATACACATGTGGCATAAGCATTATTGTGGCAAAAAACAGGTACATCTCTGCCACAGTTGTCTCCTTCCACTTGTGTAGCCGTGATCTTGGTGAGAGAATTGTATTTGCCATGGTGTATTCATAGTATGTGTTGGTTTCCCTGACAATAATGTCCATCAGGGGTTCATCGAAGAATAACTGAAAGCATTCCAGTTCAGTAGCATTGTTCCCAAGTGCCTCTTCAAGGGGGGCTCCTTGGCGTGGTGAAGAGGCTCTTGGTCTGAGGAATTAGACCTGTCGGTCTCCTTCCTCAGACCGAACCTATTACCCCCCCAATCCCCCCTTCCCTATCCCATCCTCCTCATCCTCCCCTTTTTCCTTTCCTCCTCCTCCTCCCCACCCCTCCCTTTTGCCCTTCCTCTTTTTGGCCTTTAGGATTTTTCCCACAGGCACACTAGTTCATAGGCAGGGGAAAGGGTACCGGGGTCCATCCCATTCCGTTGAGGTTCTTGGCGGTGGCATAGTTTGCCGTGGGATCTGGATCGCCTGGGGATGTCCCGATTCCTCTCCGGTATCCCGGAGGGTGGGTTTGGGGGTCTTTCGGGCAACGGGTGTATCTCTGGAAGCCACCTTTCGGATTCCGGGGGTGGTGGCCGAAGTAGGTATGCTTTGTGGCATACCTCTCTTTTATCCACCGAGGTAGCTCGGCAGATGTGAGGTTGCTATCCCAGATTGCTGGTTTACTGGCATGAAGGGTAGGGTATGGCACGGGTTCCGTGCTGCATCTGCGCTACTTGCGGTGCTGAGGTCCTCTTGGGCACGGAGGAAGATTTCTGGCCCTTTCGTTCCTCCTGGGAACTATCCCTCCCCGGTCCCCCCTTTTTTTATTCTTTTTTTTTATTTTTATTTCTTTCTTTTTTTTTTCTTAAAAACAAAAAGAAAGAAGTAACCTAACCATGGAGTCCTAAATCCATGACCCTGCTACCCCCGGGGCCCTTATTGTTACTGCACCCTGTTCTGACCTCGCCTCGTCTTTTGGCCACTCTTTGGACACTCCTAAGGCCCCTGTACCTCTTGCTGGTGCGGTTTCCTCACCCGCTTCAGGTACTGGGGCTTCCACTGACTCCTTCGATTTGTCTGACCTCCACTCTCCTTTGACTATGCTTCCAGCCTCTCTCTCTATGGTCCGTCTCACGTCTGACCGATTCTGGCCCCACTTCTAAATGCCAACGACAATCTCCAGACGATGTTACTTTGTTACCTTCCCATTCTACTTGGAAAAGACCGACACATCATGCACTCCCTCTCCACACTCATTTTAGACCACACAATGGACTAAATTCTTTACTTTACGACCGACTTCTTCTACTGCCTGTCTTTCTGACCATAGTATTGCCAAAGCGCTCCTACGCCACGTTGGTAGAGATATTTCCTTTCATGCTCTTAAGAGTGGTACACGCATCATCACAGTCCAGAATTCTACCCAAGCTCATGATCTTTCTCTTCTTTCACATATCGATACTACAGTGGACCCCTGCTTTACGATCACCTCCCAATGCGACCAATTATGTAAGTGTATTTATGTAAGTGCGTTTGTACGTGTATGGTTGGGGGTCTGAAATGGACTAATCTAATTCACAATATTCCTTATGGGAACAAATTCGTTCAGTACTGGCACCTGAACATACTTCCGGAATGAAATAATATCGTAAACCGGGGGTCCACCGTATTCCTATCACTATCGAAAAACATCATTCCCTCAATTCTTGTAGTGGTACTGTTATTCTGCCCCATAAAATAGTCCAACAGAATTTCCAGACATGTGGCAATGATATTCTCGAACAGCTGGAACTCCAAGATCTCCCAATTCTCAAGGTAGACACTTATGTTCTTCCCGCCCGCGGGCGAAGACGATACCCTTGCAATGTGACTGGTTTAACTTTTGACAGCCGTGAACTCCTATCCTCTGTTTATGCAGCAGGACATTGGTTACAAGTTCGGAAGGTGATCCCTACACTGCAACAGTGTAGGAATTGTTGGCAATTTGGCCACCCAGCAAAATATTGCAGATCTATAGCCGAATGCCCAGTCTGTTGTGCCGATGACCATTCTAATACATCTTGCAGTCGACCTCCCCCTTGCCTTAATTGTCATGAGGCTCACCCTTCGTACTCTCACCGTTGCCAGGTGTACTTAAATGAGGGGGAAATTCGTTGCCTCAAAGAGGCAGAAGGTATCCCTTATGCTATGGCAGTTTCTCATCTCCGCCTCCAAGGGAGACTACCCTGTGTTTCTTATTCTCATGTTTCAAAACGTTCCCCCACTTCTGGGGTCCCATCTTCTGCAGCCTCCTCTGCGGTTGCCAGTCCCATAGTCACTCCTGTATCTAATTCTTATGCTGTCCTGGGCTCAGACGTCCCTACTTCAACACCTCAGTCTGTCCTCACTTCTTCGTGTTCTCCCTCACAAACCCTGGTATCGACAAGACCTCGTACGACACCTCCTCCCAATCATCCCTCTATTTCTCAGAGGTCCAACAAATCTCCTTTAACCCCTCCTTTCCTTCATCCACCTCCACATTTTACCTTCCCAGTCTCTGTACCTAGGTCTTCCCCTTTCACTGGCTCCATTACAAGTGTGGAGGTTCATCCTCCTCCTCATACTGTGCCTTCCTCCCGTCCCCTCCCAAGTTTCTTCCTTTTCTGCCACCTCCCGGGTTTTTGCCTCTTCTGTCCCCTCCCACACTTCTCCAGTTCCCTCCACCCTTTCGCCGCCCCCCCCTACCTTGGTACAGTCCATTACAGCTCCGATCTTTACTCAAACTCCTCCTTCCATCTCCAATATTGTCTCCCATACGATGTCTCTGAACTCCAAAACACTTGAAGCAATCTCTGAATATATTGCAGAGACCAAACCATCAATGGACACTGATCCACCCTCTGTTCCTTCTCTTTCCTCTTCTCTATCTGCGCAACTCCTTTCTTCACAACGCACCGTTCCTTCGCTACTTGAATGTTTTCCTTTGCCACCACATGTGGACTTTTCTAACCCCTCTAGTCCGTAGGTACCCTTACCTGCGGATTTCAGGTATCTTTATCGTTGCCAATCATGGCCTATTTACAGTGGAATATTCGTGGCCTCAGGGGTAATCGGGGTGAGCTTCAGATGTTGCTCTCCCAGTTTTTCCCTCTTGGTGTTTGCTTACAGGAACCAAAATTACACTCTGCCGTTATCTATCCCATCTCAGGCTATAATTTATTGTATTCTTCAGATCCTTTTCCTGATGGAACCTTTAATGAAAGTGCCCTTCATCTACGCACTGATATTCCGTACCATCAGCTATTTGTTCGTACTTCGCTGCATTACACAGCAGCCCGCATCCACTTGCATAGGTGGTATACACTCTGTTCTTTGTATCTCTCTCCTTCTCGGGCATTATCCATCCCAGATATTGCCTTTCTTGTTTCGTCATTACCACCACCACTTCTGTTACTTGGCGATTTTAATGACCATCATTTCCTCTGGGGGGGGTCTCACTGTGATTCCCATGGCATTCAGTTAGAGGCTTTTCTCGCTACTCACCCCCTCCATGTTTCAAATACAGGTACTCACACCCATTTTGATCCTCGGACTCATACTCTCTCTTGCATCGATCTCTCAGTCTGCTCTTCCTCCGCCGCATTAGACTTCACCTGGTCTGTTCTCCCGGATTTACATGACAGCGATCATTTCCCAATCATTCTTACTTCCCCTTCATATTCGCCACCAATTCGTAACCCACGCTGGCAATTTGATCAGGCAGATTGGAACCTTTACTCACAACTAACTGTTTTTTGTGAGGTTCCTTCTTCGTCCTCCATTGATGAGCTTTTACACCTCTTCTCGTCCTCCGTTTTAACCGCAGCTTCTCATTCTATACCCCAAACTTCGGGCAGGCATTCTCAGAAATGTGTGCCTTGGTGGTCTCCTGCTTGTGCTCGTGCAGTACGTTTGAAACGCGCTGCATAGGGCAGGTACCGGTACAATAGAACCACAGAGAGACTTGTTGATTTTAAGCAGAAGCGTGCGATCGCTCGCTGTGTCATCCATGATGCTAAACGCATTTGCTGGCGAGATTATGTCTCCACCATCACCTCTGCTTCCTCTATGAGTGCAGTGTGGAAAAAAGTATGAAAACTGAGTGGTAAATATTCTCCTGACCCGGCTCCTGTTCTGCGGGTTGCCAGTGTTGATATAGCAAACCCACTAGATGTTGCCAGTGAAATTGGCAATCATCTGGTCCGTATTTCTCAGGGGCTTCATCTATGCCCCTCGTTTCTTTCCTCAAAGTCTACCAGAGAGTTAGCACCCTTGGACTTTTCTTCTCTCAGAGAAGAACAGTATAATGTGCCTTTTACACTTCAGGAACTGGAGGCAACACTCTCAGCTTGCTGATCATCAGCAGCTGGGCCGGACGACATTCATATTCGTATGCTACAGCATTTACATCAGTCAGCCCTTGCAGTCCTATTATGCCTTTTCAATCTTATTTGGTCACAAGGGGTTCTTCCACAACTGTGGAAATCTGCCATTGTTCTCCCTTTCCGCAAACCGGGTACTACGGGACATGAAGCCTCCACTATCGTCCCATTGCTCTTAACAGTGCAGTTTGCAAAGTCATGGAACGTCTGGTAAATAGACGTTTAGTGTGGTATTTAGAGACACACAACAGTCTCTCCACTCGTCAATATGACTTTCATAAGGACCGTTCTACCATAGACCCCTTACTATGCTTGGATACGTATGTTTGTAATGCCTTTGCGAATAACCACTCAGTTGTTGCCATATTTTTTGACCTTGAGACGGCATATGACACAACTTGGAGGTATAATATTCTGGCCCAAGCCCACTCCTTAGGCCTTCGAGGCAGTCTACCATCCTTCCTTAAGAACTTTTTAACTGACAGGCATTTCTGTGTTCGGGTTAATAATGTGCTCTCCCCAGACTTTATCCAAGCTGAAGGTGTCCCCCAGGGATGTGTTCTGAGCACAACACTTTTTCTCCTTTCTATAAATGATTTGGCCTCTAGTCTTCCATTCAATATTTGGTCATCACTCTATGTTGATGACTTCGCTATTGCCTGTGCAGGTGCTGACTGTCACCTCATTACAGTTTCTCTCCAGCATGCGGTCGACCGTGTTTCCAATTGGGCCACCACACATGGGTTTAAATTTTCCAGTACCAAAACTCACCAAATTAATTTCACTAGACTCTCTGTCATCTCCGATCATCCTTTATACCTCTATGGCACCCGTATCCCTGAACGTGATACAGTCAGGTTTCTAGGCCTCCTCTTTGACAGTAGGTTATCCTGGAAACCTCACATTACTTCTCTGAAGACAACTTGTCACAGCCGGCTGAACCTTCTTAAAACCCTTGCTCATCTTTCATGGGGAGCTGATCGTCGAACTCTCCTTCGCCTACATTCCACCCTCATTTTATCGAAACTTGACTATGGTGACCAGATCTATTCAGCTGCCTCTCCTGCTACTCTATCTAGTCTCAACCCTATTCATCACCAAGGATTATGTTTATGCCTTGGTGCTTTTCGCTCTTTCCCTGTTGAGAGCCTCTATGCAGAAGTGAACGTTCCATCCTTATCCGATCGCCGTGATGTCCATTGCCTTCGCTACTATGTACACTCTCATGATCTCCACAATCCTTCCATTTATAGAATGGTCACCAATATTAGTAGACATTCTTTATTTGTTTGCCGCCCCTGTTTGCTCCGTCCCTTCTCTCTTCGCCTACATTCGCTCTTGTCTTCACTTCAATTTCCACCTTTCTATGTTCATGTAGCATCTCACTTTTCCCTACCCCCCTGGGAAGTTCCAGCTGTTCGAGTCTGTTCTTTCTCACTCCCTTGCTCGAAAGCCCAACTGTCTACGGTAGCTTCCTGCTCTCTTTTTCTTGACCACTTCCACTCTCATTCTCATGCCATTGCAGTGTACACAGATGGCTCTAAGTCTTCTGATGGCGTAGGATTCGCAGCAGTGTTTCCGGACAGCGTCGTACGAGGGCATTTACTATCTTCGGCTAGTATCTTTACTGCTGAATTGTATGCTATTCTTGCAGCACTTATCCATATTGCATCTATGCCTGTGTCATCATTTGTGGTTGCCTCAGACTCCCTTAGTGCTTTACAGGCTATACAGAAATTTGATACACCTCACCCCTTAGTCCTCCGTATCCAACTTTGGCTACACCGCATCTCTACCAAGCATAAAGATATTGTTTTTTGTTGGGTCCCTGGTCATGTTGACGTACAGGGCAATGAGCAGGCAGACACTGCTGCGCGGTCAGCAGTACATGATCTACCAGTTTCATATAGAGGTGTTCCATTTACGGACTATTTTGCTGCAATAACTACCCACCTTCATACCCGTTGGCAACAACGTTGGTCTACTCTACTCAGTAACAAACTTCAATCTATTAAACCCCGTATAGGTTACTGGCCGTCTTCTTCTCATGGAGAGGCGCCCTGCTCCTCTCTTGTGAGAATTGTCAGGTTCCATTATCGGTCAGCCACATTCTGTTAGACTGCCCACTTTATCAATGAGCATGGAGAATTTACCTCCAACGTCGTCTTCGCTCCGCTGCTCTCCTTTACCTTCCCTTCTCGCTGATGGGCCCACCTTTCATCCGGACTCTCTCATTGACTTTTTGACAACAACTGACTTACTTCACAAACTCTGATGATGCCTTCGGCCCTTTGTACCTCGATCTCTTGCTACCCTCTACCCTGCACTATCCCCTGCCCCGCTGTTTTCTGTAACCTTCTGATCGCCCCTTCCCCCTTCTGCCGCCCAATACCCTCGCTTCCTTTCCTACCCTGCAGCGCTGTATAGCCCTTGTGGTTTAGCGGTTCTTTTTGATGATAATAATAATAATGTTCCCAAGTGTACACGATGGCCGTATTCCACTTTGTGTTTCATCAAAGTCATGGGGACTGGGAACAAACTTGTCACCTTGCTGCCAATCCCAGATGCGGTCTGCTGGTGGGTTCTGGATATTGAAACGTGGTTTTGCAGGTTGTGGGAGTGTGGGGTTCAGTGAGGCTGGTTGTGCAGGGTCAGCAGCGTGGGTAGTAGCGTGGCCCACTGCTGGTGCCACATGACTCATGCCACTATCACTATCACCACCACCACTATCTGCTGCCTCACTCACATCATTCATACCCATCGTAACAATATTGTCATCTTCACTATCAGGTCGTGGTGTAGGGCCACGGGATGTGCTCCGAGATTTACTCCTTCCCCTTGGAACAGCATATAAAGCACTACCAGACCGCATGCTATGTAGTATATACTGCCGCTTCACTGGGAAATATTCACCCTCACTGTCACAACTAGAACTGCTTTCAGTAACTTTGAAAACACTATCACTTTCAGTGCTCACATCTGAGTCTTGTACACGGGCAGATAGTTTCCTCTTTCATCCTGGTTCAGGTGAACGTGAACGAGCTGGACTAGCACCAGAGGTGGATTTTCATCACTAATTACGTTATCCTGGGCACTTTTTTCGGTCACACCCGCTTGAAAACCATGGAATTCACTTTCACTGACACTTTCATCACTGTTAGAGCTATCACTTTGGAACAAAAGACCTCCAATCCGCCGAGGAGTGAGGTACTTCTTACTGCCAGGCATGGTGAAAATGGACTACCAAGATGGCATTCCCACAATGCACCACTGATTCCCAGATTTTTTTCACAGGGTGCACACCCACCACTCAGACCCATTCTCTCATGTAGGCCTACCAGCTTTCTCCCGCTTGATTTGAAGCCGCTAGAATTTACGCATATAAATACGTCAGAAACAGTGGTGCGTAAGACATATATATACGACATAAACAGTCAAAGGGTTAAATAAAACTTTCACTTGTAACTAGAATGGTTAGAAAAAGTGTGCACAGTAAGTTTGAATTGTAATATTGAGCCAGTTATTATAAATAATATAACTTTAAATTAGAAAGTATGTAAATGTAGAATTGTTACAGTTAAAAAAAAAAGTACAGTGGACCCCCGAGTTTCGTGATTAATCCGTTTCAGAGAGCCTGCCGAATGTCGAAATTCACGAAACTTGAAACCATTTTCCCCATAAGAAATAATGGAAATAAAATTAGTCCGTTCCAGACACCCAAAAATATTAAAATAAAATATTTTTTTTTTAAATTAAATAAAGATTTACATACTGAAAACAATCAGAAATCAAGTACATGCATATAAAAAATAATAATAACATTACACTTACCTTTACTGAAGACTTTTGGGTGGATGGAAGACGGGAGGAGGGGATAGGAGGAAGGAGAATCTCCTTCCATTAGGACATCAGGTAGCATGTCCTTTTCTGGTTTTACTTCCCCTCTTCTTTTAATGCCACTGGGAACAATTTGAGAGTCACTGGACCCCTGTCGCACAAAATATCTGTCCAGGGAGGTCTGTTTCTGGCATTTCTCTATGATTTGCCTGAAGTGGGACAAGGTTTTATTACTGAACATGTTGCAGATATGGCTTGTTTCAGCTTGGTCAGGGTGATACTTTTCAACAAAACTTTGCAACTCATTCCACTTTGAACACATGTCCTTAATCACCAAAGAAGGCACCTCCTTCACTTTCTTTTCCTCCTCCTCTGAAGCAAGTTCCTCAGCTGTGGTCTGATGCCATTCCAGTTGAAGCTCTTGCAGTTCGGCAGTAGGTAGCTCTTCCCTGTGGCCCTCCACCAACTCTTCCACATCCCCGTCACTCACCTCCAACCCCATGTACTTGCCCAATGCCACAACACCTTCCACAACCGGCAGAGGGTCGGCAGGGTCAGGGTCTGCCTCAAACCCTTCAAAATCCCTATGGATCGTGTTCTTCACTTTCTTTACCAGAGGGCTTGCACTAGCTTTCCTTGGGCCCAGGGTGACTTATTTAGCAGTTGCAATCACAAAAAACAATGGATTATTACGTATGAACCCGCGGGGTGATGGTCACGTGTTGGTAAACAATGGCACACTGAGCGTGAATGGTGTGGGAGACAGGCTTTGTGTGCGCGGTGATGGGCAGACGGGTACCGGATGATCGCCGAATCACGAGTCTAATCATGAAACTCGAGGCCAAATTTTGCCGAAAGTCGAGTTCACGAAAGTCAATGCTGCCGAAACTCGGGGGTCCACTGTATTCATAGTCAGTGAAACATAAAGGAACCCATGTGAATTGTAATTCACACTTAGATAAGCATACAGGCAGTAGTATGTACAGTAAATAGTCGAGTATGATTTATACGTACAGGAGGGTCCCTGCTTTAGAGTGCTTTACAAAGCTTTAAAGCACTTCGCTTTATGGCATTTTTGGTACTACAGTGGTGTTCAATTATACCCATTCTTCATTTATTCAGACTTCTACAATAAATATATTCACCACTCACTATATGCTAAGGACAAAAATAGTTTAAGGTAAGTAATGTGTGTACTGTATATGATTTTTTTTAGGCCTAGCTCTATTGTTCACTTAATATATGATTGTGTAAACATGTTATCAGGCTTTTATATGCACTTGAAAGTGTAAAATGGTTATATTTCATTTTGCAATGATTTTTGCTTTACAGCAATAGCCTGGAACCTAACCTGCTGTTTAAGCAGGGCCCTCCTGTGCTAGTGTTGTAATGGTGTGTGTAAATGTAATTATAACAAGTGAAAGCTATGTTGAATACTGGTTAATGATTAAGAGCTCATCACTACATGCTTTTAAATATATCTTTTCCTATTCTTAATGAAAATGATGTTTCAGGTGCAACGTACAATAGCCAAACAGATTCAACTAGTGCAGAGCGTTGGGAAGGGACGTTATGGCGAAGTTTGGCTTGGGAGATGGAGGGGTGAAAGGGTTGCTGTCAAGGTGTTCTTTACTACTGACGAAGCATCGTGGTTCAGAGAAACTGAAATTTATCAGACAGTTTTGCTAAGACATGAAAATATATTAGGTAAGTGCTTAAGTTTGTATAATATACTCTTTCTTGCATAAATTGTGTGTTCATTTACTCAATATTTCGAAACTAAATTTTCTTTTTTCCCTGGTCTAATGAATATTAGAAGTGTGCAGCTCCCAATGGGGTTCTTGCCTGACTAAGGCAGCCCTGTATGACCCTTTCAGTTATAGCACTTAATTTGATTATTATATTTATTATTGCCTGAAAAAATCCAGCATTTTTTTTTTTTAAATACGGTGGACCCTTGACTTATGAAGGCCTCATCTAACGATAAAATTGACTTACAAAGCGTTTCAGCGTAAAAAAATTCCCCTGACCTACGAACAAAAACTCGACTTACATCATTCGTCCGGAACGCGTCCACGCCTGAGCGTGCCTCAGCTGCCCTGCCTTCAGTTAATGTGCCAGTGTTTATAAACCAGTGCGGTCACTTCCACGCATACATTCTGTACATTTTGTATTATTCCAGTGTTTTTAGTGCTTGTAGCTGCTAAATAAGCCACCATGGGCCCAAAGAAAGCTTCTAGTGCCAACCCTGTGATAAAAAGGGTGAAAATTACAGTCAAAATGCAGGAGATAATAACAAAGTATGAAAGTGGAGTGAGTGTCTCTGAGCTGGCCAGGTTGTTCAAAAAACCCCAATCAACCATCACTACTATCTTGGCCAACAAAAAGACAATCAAGGAAGCTGTTGTTGCAAAAGGTACAAGTATCTTTTCGTAACACAGATCACAGGTACTCGAAGATGTTGAGAGACTGTTATTGGTATGGACAAACAAAAAACAGATATCAGGAGATAGCATCTCTCAAGCGATCATATGTGAAAAGGCAAGGCAGTTGCGTGACGATTTAATTAAAAAATGCCTGCAACTAGTGGTGATGTGAGTGAATTAAAGGCCAGCAAAGGTTGGTTTGAGAGAATCATAGTGGCATACACAGTGTGATAAGGCATGGTGAGGCTGCCAGTTCGGACAAAAAAGCAGCTGAAAAATATGTGCAGGAATTCCAGGGGTACATAAAGGCTGAAGGATTGCAACCCCAACAAGTGTTTAATTGTGACGAAACAGGCCCATTTTGGAAGAAAATGCCGAACAGGACCTACATTACACAGGAGGAAAAAGCATTCCCAGGACACAAGCCTATGTTGTGTAGTAATGCTAGTGGGGATTGCAGAGTGAAGCCTCTACTCGTGTATCACTCTGAAACTCCCAGAGTGTTCAGGACAAACAATGTCGTCAAGACTAATTTGTGTGTGATATGGAGGGCAAACAGTAAGGCAAGGGTCACTAGGGACATTTTCTATAACTGGTTTTATCATGTGTTTGGCCCCACTGTGAAAACTTACCTCCTGGAAAATAAATCGAAGCTTAAGTACCTCCTGGTATTAGACAGTGCTCCTGCTCATTCTTCAGACTTGGCAGAGCGAATTATGGGGGAGTTGAGCTTCATAAAAGTGAAGTTTTTGCCTCCCAATACCACTACTCTCCTCCAGCCCATGGACCAGCAGGTCATTTCAAATTTCAAAAAAACTGTACACCAAAGCAATGTTTCGAAAGTGCTTTGAAGTGACCTCAGACACTCAATTGACCCTAAGAGAGTTTTGGAAAGATCACTTCAGTATCCTCAGTTGCATAATCCTTATAGGTAAGGCTTGGGAGGGAGTGACTTGCAGGACTTTGAACTCTGCTTGGAGAAAATTGTGGCCAGAATGTGTTCAAGCGAGGGATTTTGAAGGGTTTGGGGCTGACTCTGAGGAGCCTATGACAGATGTGGAATCTGTTGTGGCATTGGGGAAAGTCCATGGGGTTGGAGGTTATTGGCGAGGATGTGGAAGAGTTGGTGGAGGATGACGACGAAGAGCTAACCACTACAGAACTGCAAGAGCTTGAGGTGCAACACCAACAGACCACAGCTCAGGAATTTCCTTCAGAGGAGGAGGAGGAGGAAGAAGAGAGATGGAGGAAGTTGCCTTCTTCAGAGATTAAGGACATTTGTGCAAAGTGGATTGAAGTGAAAACCTTTATGGATGAACATCACCCTGACACAACTGTTGCAGGCCATGGTGGCAAGATCTACAATGACAGTGATCTATGCCATATTAGGGAAATCTTAGAGACACCAGAAACAGAGCTCTCTGGACAGATTTTTGGTGTGTCAGGGGTCCAGTGAATCTCAAGTTGGTCCTAGTTCCATTAAAAAACAAAGAAGGGAAGTAACCCCTGAAAAGGACTTGCTACCTGAAGTCTTTGTGGAAGGGGATTCCCCTTCCAAACAATTGTAAACTCCTCCATCCTCTCCCCTCCTTCCGTCTCATCACTCATGGATACATCTTCTATAAAGGTAAGTGTTAATTTATTATTTATTTATTCTGCATGTTTCATTGTTTTCTGTGTAGGGAAATGTATATTTCATGTAAAAAAATTATTTTGTTTAATACTTTTGGGTGTCTGGAATGGATTAATTAGATTTCTGTTAGTATTTCTTATGGGGAAAATTAATTCGGATTATGACAGATTCAGTATAATACAAGCTCTCTGGAACAGATTAATGTCGTAATCCGGGGGTCCACTGTAATCACTTCAATTGTCTAACTTTTATATAAGTATGCAATAAGATATATTAAAATGTACTGCTCCATAACCTGTGTCAATATAGAGTAAGAATTAGGATTTGTCTGCCCGAAATGCCTAGGCATGCTAGTGGCCTTCTTTGTAATTAATATTATACAGTGGTACCTTGACTTACAAGTGCCCCAACTTACAAGTTTTCCAAGTTAAGAGCAGTCACTCGATTGATTTTTTGCTTTGAATTGCAAGCTAAAATCCGAGTTACAAGTGAGCTTCAAATACACCATCACTTGTTCGTGCAGCGAACACCATAATAGTGCACATGGTTACCTTGGAAGCATCTCTCTTGTGTTGTGATTGCATTTTGTACAGTTATTTTCCCAAATTTTGTTTGTTTAACTATGGGTCCTAAGAAAGTAAGTGCAAAGGACAGTGCTGAGAAGAGGAGGAGGAGGATGTCCATTGAATTAAACAAGGAAATCACAGAAAAACACAAGTGAGGTGTGTGTGTGTAGTCGACCTGGCGAGGCAGTACAAGCGTAGTATGTACTTCGTGCCTCATGCCTTCTCACAAAGAAGACGTGAGGCATTTACGCTGATTTACTTCTGAGATATTCACCCAAAACATAGGCCGGTCTCCTGACTCCAGGGGGGGGGGGTACTCTGAGAAAATCGCTTTTGCTTCAATGTTTTTCTTATGAAACTAGTGATCTAATGCAGTTAGCCTTGCAAACACTCCATTTTCTCTTATAAGACCTTAGAAGGGCATGTCGTGTGGGGTTCGGTAGGAGATTGATGGATAAGGTAAACTCACTTTTTGAATGGTAACGCTATATTGTCAGACTGTGGTAATGGGAGATGGAAGGAGCCTGCCGTGTTCTGCCTTCTATGCCTATGCGTCGACTGAGGCCGAGGTAGCATGTTCCGCTCGCTCGCTGCATCCCATGACGTCATACAGTCACAGGCCTAAGGGATCTTCTATATAAAGCACATGGGTGGTACTATGATACGCTATACAACACATATAAGGGGATCAGCAACTATGCTGACAGCTCGGTCATGTTACGTATGTCGTCTCGACATACACTACTATGCTATAGGCTGAACAGGCATGTGGTTCTGGGCTGATTCTATACAATAACAAATTCATATATAACTTAGAACTAATGGATGGTATCATACTGGATGTTAACAAAAATGAGTTTTACGTAATGGGTGTTAACGTAATCACTTTTAACGTAATGCATTACAAACTATAAGAACAAATCATTGAACAATATGGGATGGAATTGATCGATCGATCTGTATTCATGCACTCTACAGATTCTGAGGAAGAATAAATATATATATACAAGGTGAGGGTGTGGTAGGTAAATTTGGGGTGCCAGGTGTAAATGATAATGGGAGCCCTTTGATTGAACTTTGTATAGAAAGGGGTTTAGTTATAGGTAATACATATTTTAAGAAAAAGAGGATAAATAAATATACAAGATATGATGTAGGGCGAAATGACAGTAGTTTGTTGGATTATGTATTGGTAGATAAAAGACTGTTGAGTAGACTTCAGGATGTACATGTTTATAGAGGGGCCACAGATATATCAGATCACTTTCTAGTTGTAGCTACACTGAGAGTAAAAGGTAGATGGGATACAAGGAGAATAGAAGCATCAGGGAAGAGAGAGGTGAAGGTTTATAAACTAAAAGAGGAGGCAGTTAGGGTAAGATATAAACAGCTATTGGAGGATAGATGGGCTAATGAGAGCATAGGAAATGGGGTCGAAGAGGTATGGGGTAGGTTTAAAAATGTAGTGTTAGAGTGTTCAGCAGAAGTTTGTGGTTACAGGGAAGTGGGTGCGGGAGGGAAGTGGAGCGATTGGTGGAATGATGATGTAAAGAGAGTAGTAAGGGAGAAAAAGATAGCATATGAGAAGTTTTTACAAAGTAGAAGTGATGCAAGGAGGGAAGAGTATGTGGAGAAAAAGAGAGAGGTTAAGAGAGTGGTGAAGCAATGTAAAAAGAGAGCAAATGAGAGAGTGGGTGAAATGTTATCAACAAATTTTGTTGAAAATAAGAAAAAGTTTTGGAGTGAGATTAAGAAGTTAAGGAAGCCTAGAGAACAAATGGATTTGTCAGTTAAAAATAGGAGAGGAGAGTTATTAAATGGAGAGTTAGAGGTATTGGGAAGATGGAGGGAATATTTTGAGGAATTGTTAAATGTTGATGAAGATAGGGAAGCTGTGATTTCGTGTATAGGGCAAGGAGGAATAACATCTTGTAGGAGTGAGGAAGAGCCAGTTGTGAGTGTGGGGGAAGTTCGTGAGGCAGTAGGTAAAATGAAAGGGGGTAAGGCAGCTGGGATTGATGGGATAAAGATATAAATGTTAAAAGCAGGTGGGGATATAGTTTTGGAGTGGTTGGTGCAATTATTTAATAAATGTATGGAAGAGGGTAGGTACTTAGGGATTGGCAGAGAGCATGCATAGTTCCTTTGTATAAAGGCAAAGGGGACAAAAGAGAGTGCAAAAATTATAGGGGGGATAAGTCTGTTGAGTATACCTGGTAAAGTGTATGGTAGAGTTATTATTGAAAGAATTAAGAGTAAGACGGAGAATAGGATAGCAGATGAACAAGGAGGCTTTAGGAAAGGTAGGGGGTGTGTGGACCAGGTGTTTACAGTGAAACATATAAGTGAACAGTATTTAGATAAGGCTAAAGAGGTCTTTGTGGCATTTATGGATTTGGAAAAGGTGTATGGCAGGGTGGATAGGAGGGCAATGTGGCAGATGTTGCAGGTGTATGGTGTAGGAGGTAGGTTACTGAAAGCAGTGAAGAGTTTTTATGAGGATAGTGAGGATCAGGTTAGAGTATGTAGGAAAGAGGGAAATTATTTCCCAGTAAAAGTAGGCCTTAGACAAGGATGTGTGATGTCACCATGGTTGTTTAATATATTTATAGATGGGGTTGTAAGAGAAGTAAATGCGAGGGTCTTGGCAAGAGGTGTGGAGTTAAAAGATAAAGAATCACACAAAGTGGGAGTTGTCACAGTTGCTCTTTGCTGATGACACTGTGCTCTTGGGAGATTCTGAAGAGAAGTTGCAGAGATTGGTGGATGAATTTGGTAGGGTGTGCAAAAGAAGAAAATTAAAAGTGAATACAGGAAAGATTAAGGTTATGAGGATAACAAAAAGATTAGGTGATGAAAGATTGGATATCAGATTGGAGGGAGAGAGTATGGAGGAGGTGAATGTATTCAGATATTTGGGAGTGGACATGTCAGCGGATGGGTCTATGAAAGATGAGGTGAATCATAGAATTGATGAGGGGAAAAGGGGGATGGTGCAATTAGGAGTCTGTGGAGACAAAGAACTTTGTCCTTGGAGGCAAAGAGGGAAATGTATGAGAGTATAGTTTTACCAACGCTCTTATATGGGTGTGAAGCATGGGTGATGAATGTTGCAGCGAGGAGAAGGCTGGAGGAGGCAGTGGAGATGTCATGTCTGAGGGCAATGTGTGGTGTGAATATAATGCAGAGAATTCGTAGTTTGGAAGTTAGGAGGAGGTGCGGGATTACCAAAACTGTTGTCCAGAGGGCTGAGGAAGGGTTGTTGAGGTGGTTCGGACATGTAGAGAGAATGGAGCGAAACAGAGTGACTTCAAGAGTGTATGAGTCTGTAGTGGAAGGAAGGCAGGGTAGGGGTCGGCCTAGGAAAGGTTGGAGGGAGGGGGTAAAGGAGGTTTTGTGTGCGAAGGGCTTGGACTTCCAGCAGGCATGCGTGAGCGTGTTTGATAGGAGTGAATGGAGACAAATGGTTTTTAATACTTGACGTGCTGTTGGAGTGTGAGCAAAGTAACATTTATGAAGGTGTTCAGGGAAACCGGCAGGCCGGACTTGAGTCCTGGAGATGGGAAGTACAGTGCCTGCACTCTGAAGGAGGGGTGTTAATGTTGCAGTTTAAAAACTGTAGTGTAAAGCACCCTTCTGGCAAGACAGTGATGGAGTGAATGATGGTGAAAGTTTTTCTTTTTCGGGCCACCCTGCCTTGGTGGGAATCGGCCAGTGTGATAATAAAAAAAAAAGGTGAAATTAACAGCAAAGGCATCTGGTGCACACTCAGATCATTACTGTCAAATTCTCAGAATACAGAGGGAACGTGAACACGAAAAAAAAAAAAAAATTCTGAGAAACTAATCAGTTAATAACAAACAGTTGACAATTTCCTTCATCTCGGACATCTAGTTATACAGACTATGTACATTTAAACCCAATTCTGCGAGGGTGAGGTTTACATATGCAGAATGGTTATCATCTCTGGGAGGATCGAATTCCTCTGCAATGGCTAATACATGCCTTGACTGAGGGAGATCTGAACGAGTATCTACTAAAGATGCTTGTGGGTTTCTCATTACTTGTCGAGTACGCAAGGAGTAACGACATTCAGGTTGAATATCTGACTGAGTATTTGAGGTAGAGGGTACAGAGTTAAGAGGATTTTCAGCATCTGTCACATTAGTCTGGGTAGCAATATCATTAACATCGCATACTAATTTCATATGATCTAAATGCGATTCTTTGCACTTATCAGTACTAATTTCTCTAACCTTATACTTATTGCCAGAGATATGTTCTACAACTCGATAAGGGCCAACAAACTTTTGATTGAGCTTAGGCATTTCGGATGTTTTGTTGAAATTTGTCAGCATTACTCTTGAACCTACTCTAACTTTTGATGGTTTAGCACGGCTATTAGTTACTCTAGTAAATTCTGCTGTTGATTTATGAAGTGTTTCACGGATTCTTCTAAAAACACTCTGAGCTATGCTGGTACGAGTTGCTATGAAATCATCAGGGTTGTAATTGGGTTTCGGAGCGGAATATAACAACTCATAGGGTAAATGCTTGTGTACACCATACAATGCATAATGTGGAGTATCACCTATAGAAGCATTGTAAGCAGAATTTATGTCATATTGAACATCTGGTATGACTTCATCCCAAGTTTCACTGTTGGGGTTGATAGTGGCACTCAAAACATCAAGTACTTTCTTATTGGTTCGTTCAGCTAACCCATTGCTGGCAGGATGATGAGGAACAATGGTGGATTTAGAGATCTTGTACAAAGTACACAAATTTTCAAGAATCTCATTACAGAATTCACCTCCATTATCTGTTACTAAGGACTTAGGGGTGGTATGCCTGCAGATAATGCATTCTTTAAACGCTTTAGCTACTGTCTCAGCAGTCTTATCTGCAATAGGAACTAACTCACAATATCTGGTGAAATGGTCTACCATAACACACAGATGTTTGTTGCCTTGGAGGGAACATTTAAAATTGGTTAACAAATCAAGGGCAACTCTTTCCCACAGTTCGCTAGTGGTTGGGCACACTTGGATTGGATTAGGACCATTGACATTTCCCTTATGTTGTATACAAACACTACATTTCTTAACATACTCTGAAATGTCAGTTGCCATACGTGGCCAAAAGTATTTCCTTCTGGCTTGTTTCACAGAACGATCCATACCAGGGTGTGCAACACCTGGTGCATCATGAACTAGCTGTAGAGCTACGTTCACTAGTGACTGTGGAATTACTAACTGGTACACTCTTCTGCTTGGAGTACCCAACTCGGCTGTTCGATACAGTAATTCTTGGCTCATTACAAAGTCATTGATGGGTGCTGGTGGCTTCACAGGCAGAATAAGATCTTCCTGGAGCAGGAATCAAATCACACCAGACCACTTGGGATCTGTTCTTTGGGCATTCTTTACATCCTCTGCAGTAAATGGAGGATCTACAGTGACTACACTAACGTGTCGCGATAAAGCATCTGCGACTACGTTTGGCTTGCCAGGTAAATGTTCAAAAGTGGGAATGAACTCTTGGATAGTCAAGGTCCATCTGGCTAACTTTCCAGTAGGTTGTTTGTTCTGGAATAAAGGTATCGGTGGTGCATGGTCTGTCAAGACATGAACAGGGTACTGGTAAATAATGTCTCGGAAGTGCTTCAAAGACCATACTATTGCTAAAGCTTCTTGCTCCGTTACTGTATAATTACGTTCAGCCTTCGTAAGGACTCTACTAGCAAATGTAACTGCGTTGTACTTGCCATCAGTCTTCTGAGCTAGTACGGCACCAATGCCAATTGAACTAGCATCAGTTGTCAAATAGAAGGGCTTAGAAAAATCTGGGAATTTCAAAATGGGAGCGGACGTTAGCTTTTCTTTTAGTGTCTGGAATGCTCTTTCTTGACGGAAGGTCCAAACGAAAGGAGCATCTTTCTTAAGCAATTCAGTTAGAGGAGCTGCTATTGAAGAAAAATTAGCAATGAAAGATCTGTAGAAACCTGCTAGACCCACAAAGGATCTTACAGCATCAGCAGTTTTGGGGGATGGAAAATTTAGTACTGCCGTTACTTTACTTTGATCAGTCGTAACCCCTATAGGAGTGACTACGTGACCAAGAAACTTAATTTCTGATCTGAAAAATTGACATTTAGACAGTTTGATCTTCAAATTGGCTTCTTCAAGCTTACCAAGTACTATATCAAGTCTTCTCAGGTGTGTATCCACATCTTCGGACATGACAATTACGTCATCTAAGTACACCATAAGTGCTTTACCTATAAGACCTCTAAAGATATTGGTCATGAGTCTAGAGAACGTGATAGGAGAGGATCGTAATCCAAAAGCCATTCGAAGGAAGTGATAATGACCTGTGGGAGTAGAGAATGCAGCTAACTCTTGGCTGTCCTCGTGAAGAGGGACTTGCCAAAATCCTTGTAACAAGGCCAGGGTCAAGAAGACTTTATCTCCGATATTGCGTAAAAGATCACCCAGTACAGGAAATGGGAAGCGATCTGGAATGGTTTTCACATTTAACTTCCTAAAGTCAATCACCGGGCGCCAAGTGCCGTCGTTCTTAGGCACTAGGATCAAGGGTGCATTCCAGGGTGAATTGCTATGTGCAATAACTCCATCATCGAGCATCTGATTGATCAGTTCTTCTGTGACAGCAACTTGGGAATGAAGCATTCTGTACGCAGGTATATAGATAGGTCTAGTACCAGGTTCAAGTGGAATACGATGGGACAATAAGTTCGTTATACCCATCTTCTCACCTGGTAAGGCAATGGCTTTGCGACGTTTGTTCAATAGAGTCAACAAACACTTGACTTCGTCTGGGAAGTCAGTGGGAGCTAAGTCTTTCTCCTCAACTGGTGGAATGGATTGATCCAGTGGAGTGGATGAGGTCTTCCCTGTTGAAATAGCACCGACCCACTGGTCAGGTGGCATGTCATCCTGTACTTGAACAGGGTAAGGATAGTGAATTAGGTCAACGAGATTGGTATTTGCTCTGAGACGAACACTGTGACCCGACGTGTTAGCAAGGAATAAATGGATCTTACTGTCTCTTACGACGTGTAAGGAATCACTGTCAACTAGGACGTTATCACCATCTGGAACATTAGGAACAACAACAGACACTCTAGTGAGAGCACTAGCCGCAACAGAGACGTCTTTCTGCAGACGGCATGTGACATCAACAGGAGATGGCATTACTAGTTTCAAGTAATCGTTTTTCGACAAGGCATCCCCTGTGGAGAAACTACTACTTGGACTAGCAGACATTGCAGGGATAGGCTGAGCACTCAAAGCAGTCTGAGCGTCCTCGGACACTTGAGGCAATACACTATCTTGCATATCTGAAGGTGTAGGTGGAACACAGATAGGAGTGACAGAGTTACCAGTGTCTGACCGCTTGGGTACGCTACTGGAGAATGCATTGGCTCGTAAGGACTTAATCCGTACATCATACTCTGCGGCAGTATGGCAGATTTCTGATCCAAGCTGGTAACCCCAAAATGGAACGATCAAGTCGTCAATTTGGGCATGCCATCGGTAAGGGTCGAGCACAATGCGTAAGTCTCGCATGGAAGCAAATCCCAGTAAAAGGTCACCAGGGAAAGTAATCTGGTTGACAACAAGAAAAGCAGCAGTAAAGTCTCTACCTCGGATAGAAAAGGAGAGCAAAGTCTGACCTCGGACTCGCAGAAGGGAACCAGCTACTCCACTAAGGGAAGTTACAGTAGTTGGTTCAACGAGGAGGACACGGCATAACTGCTTCTCTTTAAACAAGCTAGACCTGATGATATTAACTTGCTCACCAGAGTCCATGAACACATGAACGGGCGCATTATGGATAGAAGCTTGTACCAAAGGACCTATCATTTCGTTAGGAGTTATGTGCAAACAGAAAGGTGGGTTGTCATCGGAGAAGGCATTTTCTACTTCATCCCCAAATTCCTCTTCATCAGAGACGTGTGAAGCAACTTCAGCAGCAGGGTTGTCATTCTCAAGACTGGCTAAGGCTTCATAGGAATTTTGAACTGGGATGGTGTACTAATTGTCACCTACTGTCATGACTGGATGAGTAGACTGGGGCACTCGGATTCCCCTGAATTGGAAGAATGAGCCTAGTTCTGGTTAGTTTGAGAACCACGACGTCTGTTTCCTCTCCTGGCTCTGCGGTTGGAATGGCCACGGAAAGATCTAGAGTACTGCAGGTTGTAGAGAGCATTGCACTTAGATGTGTCATGTCCATGTATTCTATGATAAGTACAGTAGGGAAGATCTGACTGGTACTCATCATCAGTACGACGCCTCTTAGGGTGACTATCAGGACAATTAATTGCAATATGGCCACGGTAACCACAATTGTAGCAAGTTCTTTGACTGTGGGTACTGTACATACTACAGGTGCTACAGGAATGATGGCTCTTAACACTAGCTTTGGACGATGGACGCGAGTGATTAAGGTTGGGAGTTTTGGCAGTAGCACAAACTAGAGGAAGTACAGGAGTAGACAAGGTGGTTGGCGTAGACTTTCGATAAGGGAAGGTTCCCTCGGGACACAAATTATGTACATGGATGAGGGCTGCAAGCGGTCCCATAGTAGCATCTAGAGGACTAGAATTGTACACGTACATAGATGTCGGTGGCATTAGTTGTTTGATAACTCCGAATGCTGCTAATTTAGCAAACCCTTCAAGGGCTGGTTTATCACTATCTTTAAGGTACTTAGAAGTTTGACCCGCTCTAATGAATGAGGACATTAGGTTATTAAGACGAAGGGCAAACTCATCTAATGACTCCTCTGACCTCGGAGCTGTGCACACTAATTCTTTGAGAATGACAAAAGGATCGGTTTCTCGCACCGGTTCAGGATAGTTACGAATTAACTGTTCATAATCTTGCCACCTGGTTAGATCTTGAAAGTCCTTTATACGAATTAAGTTGAACACGTGAGGCGGCTGGAGAACGGGCTAGACTCTCCTTTCCGATACTGATTAAACAACTCTCAGATGGAAGACCATCAACTGAAGCATTAGCTCTGGCTTGAACAGCGGTAAACCAACCTTCTAGGTTGTCTAGGTTACCATTGAACAATGGCATAGCGTCATACGGATCACGACTGAAATTACGCAGTCTAGAAGTCTGAGTGTATCTATTATTTGATAAAGGATTACTCGAATTGTGAATTGATGCATCAATGGTTGTACTACCAGCATGTGCTGAGGCATCGTTTGAGAAGACTTGAGACATGTTTGCAAATTGTAAAACAAGAATTTAGAGAAATAAAAGAAAATGTGACTGAGGAACACACGACACAGTGAACTTAAATGGGAAGAAAATGCTTAACTATTCTGCATAAGTAATTAAAAATTGACAGGACACACAGAAAGCAAGGAAACTCACACAAGAAAATACTCAACTGAATAAACAACACTTGAAAATCAAGAGAACTTGTAATTTACTCAACTTTACTTTAAATTGAATGAATGGCACAGTGAGTTGTCTTTACTCTCAATGCAATAGGGAAATACACAATAAAATGATGAATCAATCAAAAAATGTTAAAATGGACTCAATAAAGCTTGTGCAAAATAAAACAAACTGGGAAACAATTCACGAAAATAAAATAAAATGGCACACAAAGAATAAAATATTATGCACAGAACAGAGCATAAGAAACTGCACTGAAATAAACTGTAGCAATATTGCAAATAACAGTTGCTAATCAAGAGTACTGCACAACACTACTTAAAATTTCTGAAAGAAAAATTTTAAATGGCAACACAATGCTTGCACAAGAATTATTGCAAAATGAGTCAATGTGCAATAATAAAAAAAAATATTACACACAAGAAAATACAGTTTACAAGATTAAAAAAAATATAGCAAGGAATGAACTGAGGGAACACTTTAACTCTTAACTGCAGCTTAAGCAACACTTAACAAGCAAAAGAACAATTTACTTTAAATGAACAACTTAAAAATTGCACTAAGAGTGAATTTGTTCAATGAAGCATGAAAAATAATAGTAGATGCAAAACACAGAACAAAAAAGGGTTTGAACACTTAGTGATGCAGAACACAACACATCAATATAAACACAATACTAGAATTTTCTTGCTATGAAACTTGTTGTGTGAAAAATTTGGAAAATAATTTCTTGCTTGCACAAAATAATAGCACTATTGTCTGTGGAAATAAAACAAATTAGACACTGGCTGAATGAAAGCAAGACTACACAAATGCTGGGATAAAAATGTAACGGACAACACTGAGTTGTGGTGCAGAATACAGGGTAATAAATGACAGATTTATTTCACTGGAATACTATGAACACAAGGTGATTCTGAAGTGTAAACACAAGTTCTATACTGCTCATATGTTGCACACACAACAAAGGAAAAATACTAAGGTACTTACTTCAAGTGTTTAAAAAAAGAAACACAACACAACAGACATGAAATGATAATACGAAAATTAACAATGAATTAAGAAGATAAAAAAATATTGCAAACAGTATACAGTGGACCCCCGCATACCGATTTTAATCCGTGCAAGAGGGGTAATTGTTATGCGAAATAATCGGTATGTGAATGAATTTTCCCCATAAGAAATAATGGAAATAAAATTAATCCGTGCAAGACACCCAAAAGTATGAAAAAAAAAATTTTTTTACCACATGAAATGTTAATTTTAATACACACAAACTGAAAAAGGCATGCACACTTACATGACACTTACTTTTATTGAAGATCTGGTGATGATTGATGGGATGGGAGGAGGGGATAGAGAGTGTTAGTGTATAGAAGGGGAATCCCCTTCCATTAAGACTTGAGGTGTCGAGTCCTTTTCTGGGGTTACTTCCCTTCTTCTTTTAATGCCACTAGGACCAGCTTCAGAGTCACTGGACTTCTTTCGCACAACATATCTGTCCATAGTGGCCTGTACCTCTCGTTCCTTTATGACTTCCCTAAAGTGTTTCACAACATTGTCAGTGTACAGGTTGCCAACACGGCTTGCAATAGCTGTGTGAGGGTGATTTTCATCAAAAAAGGTTTGCACTTCAAGCCACTTTGCACACATTTCCTTAATCTTTGTAGTAGACAACTTCCTCAATTTCTCTCTCCCCTCCTCTGAACCAGTTTCCTCAGGTCTGGCCTCTTGCTCTTGAAGTTGATCTATCAGCTCATCAGTGGTTAGTTCTTCATTGTCCTCCTCCACCAACTCTTCCACATCCTCCCCACTAACCTCCAACCCCAAGGACTTTCCCAATGCCACAATGGATTCCTCAACTGGCATAATCCTCTCAGGGTTAGCCTCAAACCCTTCAAAAATCCCTTTTGTCTACACATTCTGGCCACAGTTTCTTCCAAGCAGAGTTCAAGGTCTTCTTAGTCACTCCCTCCCAAGCCTTACCTATAAGGTTTACACAATTGAGGATATTAAAGTGCTCTCTCCAAAACTCTCTTAGAGTCAGTTGAGTTTCTGAGGTCACTACAAAGCACCTTTCAAACAGAGCTTTTGTGTACAGTTTTTTGAAGTTTGCAATAACCTGCTGGTCCATGGGCTGCAGGAGAGGAGTGGTATTAGGAGGCAAAAACTTCACCTTAATGAAGCTCATGTCCCCATAAAGTCGCTCTGCCACGTCTGTAGGATGACCAGGGGCATTGTCTAACACCAGGAGGCACTTAAGTTCTAATTTCTTTTCAGTTAGGTAATCTTTCACATTGGGGGCAAATGCATGGTGTAACCAGTTATAGAAAAAGTCCCTAGTGACCCATGCCTTACTGTTTGCCCTCCACAGCAACACAAATTCTCCTTGAGGACATTCTTTTGCCTGAACGGTCTGGGAGTTTCAGAGTGATACACTAATAAAGGCTTAACTTTGCAATCACCAGTAGCATTGGAACACATCAACAAAGTAAGCCTGTCTTTCATAGGCTTATGTCCTGGGAGTGCCTTTTCCTCCTGAGTAATGTAGGTCCTGCTTGGCATTTTCTTCCAAAACAGGCCTGTTTCATCACAATTAAACACTTGTTCAGGTTTCAGTCCTTCACTGTCTATGTACTCCTTGAATTCATGCACATATTTTTCAGCCGCTTTGTGGTCCGAACTGGCAGCCTCACCATGCCTTATCACACTATGTTGCCACTACGCTTCTTAAATCTCTCAAACCAACCTTTGCTGGCCTTAAATTCACTCACATCAGCACTAGTTGCAGGCATTTTTTTAATTAAATCCTGATGCAACTTCCTAGCCTTTTCGCTTATGATCGCTTGAGAGATGCTATCTCCTGCTAGCTGTTTTTCATTTATCCACACCAATAAGAGTCTCTCAACATCTTCCATCACTTGCGATCTTTGTTTCGAAAACACAGTTAAACCTTTGGCAAGAACAGCTTCCTTGATTGCCTTTCTGGTGCCCACAATAGTAGCGATGGTTGATTGGGGTTTCTTGTACAACCTGACCAGGTCGGCGATACGCACTCCACTTTCATACTTATCAATGATCTCTCTCTTCATTTCTATTGGAATTCTCACCCTTATTGGTGTACGGTTGGCACTAGAAGCTTTCTTGGGGCCCATGGTCACTTATTTTCCAGAAACAGCACCGAAAACACTGTAATAATACGAAATATTCCGATTGTATGCTTGGATGTTACCGCGGAGGCTGGCTGGTAAACAATGGCACGGGCGGCACATGTGAGGCTGGCTGAGGGCGCACATTGGACGTGTCTCGGTCGAAAATCGGTGAGCGGGTTTTTAAGCGGTATGCGCGGCAAAATTTTTGCGATTAAAGCAAGCGGTATGCGGATTAATCGCTATGTGGTGCCATCGGTATGCGGGGGTCCACTGTATAATAAACACTGAGTCTAATCGAGAGTCACTGAATGTCACTAAGAAAAATCACTGGAAACAAAAAGAAATGTCTCTATGACAAATATTATCGCTGTAACGACTTGATGAAGAATTAAGTAGATGGTGGAAAGTTGGAGGATTGTTTGTCGTCTTGCGGCTGGCTACTGTCCTCATGTGATCGTAGAATTGCGCTTACATCGACGATAGACTTCACACAGGAGGCTTTTAACGGTGGCGCAAAACACACTAGCTCTTGACCCCCTATGTGGTCCTTAAAATATGGTGCTGGAACCCGTAGTAGTGTACCAAAACAATGGTAGAGGTTGGGTGAGTGGGTTAACCCTTTGAGGGTCGACAGGCCCTCTCTGAAACTCGTTCTCAGGGTCGGCCAAATTTAAAAAAAAAAAAAATTATTTTCTCTTATGAAAAGATAGAGAATCTTTTCCCGATCATAAAGACACCAAAAGTTTGAAATTTGATAGAAAACTTACGAAATTATGCTCTTGCAAAGTTAGCAGTCTCGGCGATGTTTACGCATCGGCGATTTTGCCCACTTTGAGCCCCATTTTCGGCCAATTTCGCTGTACTAGTCGACAAAAAACATGAATATTTCGCTAGAACTCCATTTTTTC
The DNA here is from genome assembly GCF_026875155.1 of Cherax quadricarinatus. NCBI lineage: Eukaryota > Metazoa > Arthropoda > Malacostraca > Decapoda > Parastacidae > Cherax > Cherax quadricarinatus. The sequence continues at coordinate 7,029,254 of NC_069435.1, read as the reverse complement.
TATCGAATGGGTGCAAGAAACCACCCATTAAATCCAGTACAGTGGTCAGAATTTAGCAATTTTGCCAATTTCACACAAATTTCAAAAGATGCCAATTTCCGAATAGGGTCCAGAATAAACAAGAAAGACATTCCTGGCACTAAAATGACATTTCCTCTAGTCATTAGTCACATCTCAAGGCCCCTCTTATATTCTTTTGCTTTCCATTTTGAATTTTTATTCTCACAAAAAATATAAGATTTATTGTTATGCAGTCTACTGCATTAGTGTAAAAAATGGTATAAATATTATTGGTGCACTCGTGAAAGAATATTAGACTCACCAGTTGACGTGTATTGCACGCTTGGCACGATTTGTTTACTTTTGAAGTTTGGTAAAAATCGAACATTTCTGCTACTTTGAGCTCAATTTCAAGGCACCATTCTTTGTAAAACCAGCCAAAATCATCTCAATTTCTGTAATATGTCTTCCATTCTATAAAATGAGACCAAGAAAACTAGAATACAACAATAAATACCATACGAAAATACACTGCAAAGTCGCTGATTTATTCCCAAAAAATGGTCAAAGTTTTTTTTTTCTCATTATGCACTGTGTGCTGCAGGATTTTTTTTAGACTGTGCACACTGACCACATAGACCCATTCTTTCATATGAAGGCCTACCAGCTTTCTCCCACTAGATTTGAGGCCGCTAGAATTTATGCGTACTAGTACGTCAAAAACCCCTACACGTAAAACGTACTAGTACGACGAAAACCCTCAAAGGGTTAATGGCTGAGTGAGGCAGCTGGGGCCGGTGTCGAGTGGTTGGGTGGGTGGGCTGAAACAGGGCTAAGGCCGAGACCACGTGGTAACTGGGACTATGGGATGAACGGCGTAAGCCTCACTGGGGACAACCACACTGGCGCGAAAATATTTCTAAGCTGACTGGCTTAAAAACAAACCCACAAAATACCACAACACCACAGGGAGGAAAAAGCACTCAGAATGGCTTGGAACTTGAAGCACAAAGCGATGAAGACTGTACCCACGTGGCTTGCTTGAGTACTGGGGTAAGTCACCTGTGTTAGTTGCTGGCTGGCTTGGCTTATCTTAACCCTTCACACAGAATAGCTTGATACTTCTAACGATGAGCACAACAGGGGTGGAAAGCTGGCTTGGCAGGCAAAAGCTGGATGGAGTAGGCTAGGCTGACTGACTCCCTCACCACAGACTGGTTGCTGGCTTATTTTGCAAACTCGGGTCAACCCCTCGGGAGTGATGCAAATAAGCAGATAAATACTAATACAAAGAGACTGACCCATAAAAAAACACAAGCGAGGTGTGTGTGTAGTCGACCTGGCGAGGCAGTACAAGCGTAGTATGTACTTCGTGCCTCATGCCTTCTCACAGCGAAGACGCGAGGCATTTACGCTGATTTACTTCTGAGATATTAACCCAAAACATAGGCCAGTCTCCTGACTCGGGGGGGGGGGATTCTGAGAGAATCGCTTTTGTTTCAATGTTTTTCTTATGAAACTAGTGATCTAGTGCAGTTAGCCTTGCAAACACTCCGTTTTCTCTTGTAAGACCTTAGAAGGGCAAGAATGGGAAGATGTAGTAGACATGGTTCACGGGAGGGGAAAAAATTTTGAATGCCTGTTTGCCCGTGGTGGGTTACACCATTGAGTCAATGAGGGAGACCTACCACCATCTCCCCACCATCCTCAGCCACCCACACCCACCCTCCCAACTTTCAGTTCGGTTCATACATGTGTAGGACAACGATACTCAGGAACCTCACTGTGTTTATTTATATACATTGTACATATTTTCATTGCCATTTGTTAACCCTTTGACTGTCGCAACCCCAAATCCTGAAGTGTTTCCTGGTGTCGAAGAATTTAAAAAAAAAAAAAATTACGAAAATGTTGAGATTAATTTTCCGATTGTTTTAATCCCCCCTCCCCCCCCAAAAAAAAAAAAAAATGTGATCAGTACTTAGTGAGATATAGAGGCATAAAGTTGGCAGAAAATGAGCCGTGTATGGCAACAGCGGTGAATGCTGCTCACCCGGTAAACTTTGGTTTACTTACATTCCAAGGTTTCTTGTTTTTTTTTTTTTTTCACTATTTTATTTTTTCAGGTAACTTATGTGGCCTGTGAGTCCAAAGTAAGGTGCAATGTACATATATACACTCGTTGTATACAGCACAATAAGCACACAAACATAATTATCAATATATTGTTTACAAAACTTGTTTACACAAACAAACAATACAAAAATTTTTTTTATTACTATTGTCCTATAATATATATACAAATGTACAGTCACTGGACATGTTCCTAGAAGTACTGCAGCTTGTGGAACTCTTTCAAACATGGTTTCATACACAATGGTGTTTTACACTCCTCACACATAAAACAAGTGTGTGTGCATTTTTGTGGGCTTTTTTTTTTTATGTGCACAGACAAAATACCTCGTCTGAGCAGTTTTCTTCAAAGTATTAGCAGGCAGTTGTGTTAGGTAGTTATCCTAGGTAAATGGTCGTGTGTCATCATTCCTTCCTTCCTTCCTACATTCCTTCCTACCTACATTCCTTCTTTCTTTCCTACTTACCTTCCTTCCTACATACCTTCCTTCCTTTCCTACCTACCTACCTTCCTTTGTTCCTTACTTCTTCTTTCCCCCTTCCTTTTTTTCCTTCCTTCCTGCCATCTTTTCTTCCTTCCTTCCTTCTGGTTTCTATAATTATATATATATATATATATATATATATATATATATATATATATATATATATATATATATATATATATATATATATATATATATATATATATATATATATATATATATATATATATATATATATATATATATATATATATATTTATATATATATATATATATATATATATATATATACACACATATATAGTCACTGGATACTTTCATATAACTGCTATTATCTTCAGCAAGCAGCTGTCAAAATGACATACTATCTCATTACTCACTCCCCCTACCGCCTGTCAAAACAATGGGTTCGGATGCTGCTTCTCCTTCATCCTACTACCTAATTATTTTTCTCCCTCATTCTCTCTCATTCTCTCCCTCATTCTCATTCTCTCCCTCATTCTCTCTCATTCTCTCCACCATTCTCTCTCATTCTCATTCTCTCCCTCATTCTCTCTCTCATTCATTCTCTCTCTCATTCTCTCTCTCTCATTCTCCTTCATTCTTCTGGTATCCTGGGCATTGCTTTTGGTCACAGACTTCTCAAAACCATGAAATTGATCTTCACTGACACTTCCATCTGTGTTAGAGCATCACTTGGGAAGAGAAGAGTCCCAGATTTGCCGGGGAGTCACATATTTCTTACTGCTAGGCATGCTGAACAAGGACTACTGAAATGGCATTCCCACAATGCACCACTGGCTCCCCAGTTTTTTATATGGTGCACACTGACCATGGAGACCTATTCTCTCACATGTGGGCCTACCAGCTTTCTCCTGCCTGATTTGAAGCTGCTAGAATTTGTGTGTATTAATATGTCAAACACAATGGCTTGTAAGACGTATATATACAACCGAAACAGTTAAAGGGTTAAATCTGCCAAGCAATTATGGCACCCAGTAAGCATACAAGTGTTGCTGAAAGTGAGAAGAAAAGGTTTAAGCGTTCAAGTCTAGGAATTATGAAGAAAATCGAGATATGTTTTAGATAAGCTTAAGAGTGGCACATGTATGGTGGATATAGTGAGGGCCTATGGCCTTAATGAAGTGTCGGTTTGTACAGTTAAAAAGAACTAGGCAAATATACGAGCTTGTGTAATGAATAACCCAAGATGTCATCTCACAAAAAGAATGACATGTAGGTCCCAACAAATACATAAATAAAACTTGTTGCTTGAGTGGATTGAACAAAAAACAAAGACAGGTGCACCACTTAATTTCATCTTAATTAGGGAAAAGGCCATACAGTTGTTTAAAGCAGTGTGTGATAAGGGAGGAAGGCTCAAAAATGTGTGCATGTTTAGCACAGGCTGGTTCCACAACTTTAAGTTGCATAATAAGTTATATAATATTAAGTTTTCTGGTGAGAGTGCTTCAGCTGATCATACAGCAGCAAGTAATTTCCCTGCTGGATTGCAGGAAATTATTTCTGAGGGTGGCTATGAGCCACATCAAGTGTTTAATGCTGATGAAACAAATGTTTTTTGGAAAAAAATGCCAGAGAAAAGTGCACCAGGCTTCAAGACAGTGAAGGATCGCTTCACCTTGCTCTTTTGCAGTAATGCATCAGGTGATTTCAAGTGTAAGCAGATGGTTATTTACCACTCTAAGAATCCTCGTGCTTTGAAAGGTGTAGATAAAAACACCTTACCAGTAATTTGGAGGTCAAACCAGTCAGCATGGATGACAGAGGAAATATTGACTGGTTTAAGCATCACTTTATTCCTGAAGTCAAGTTTTACCTGCACAACAAGAACCTTGCATTCAAGGCTCTATTCATTCTTGATAATTCCCATACTCATCCACAAGCTTTGTTGGATGTGACCCCACATGTAAAAGTTGTATTTTTACCTCCAAATACAACATCTCTAATTCAACCACTGGATTGGGGAGTTATTAACTCATTAAAGTGTAAATACACAAAAAAGTTATGAAAAACTAGTTGCCTCAATGGACTCTGATTCCAACTTGGCAGTACCAAGCTTCTGGAATAAATTTAACATTGCAGATGCCATCAGCTATGCTAGAAATGCATGGAATGAAGTGCTCCAATAAGTATTAAATGCAGGCTGGGGAAAGTTATGGCCTTCTGTAGTTAATTCTTTCACTGGTTTTTCCCTTGCTTGAGAGTGAGGTTCAGGAAATTGTTCAGCTGGCAAGGAGATTACCAGGTGATAGTTTTGAAGATATGAATGAAGATGATGTGAATAAGCTCTTAGAAGATGATGATGAAGACAGGTGTCCAGAGGAAATGTCAGAGCTCGATGCACAGATACAAGGAGGGAGATAACAGAAGAAGATGAAAAAGAACCTGAAGAAAAACAGTTAACATTGCAACAGTTACATGAGCAGTTCCATGTTGCTGCTAAATTAGCAGACTTTTTCACTGAAGAGGACCCTGACAAATCTAGAAGCAGTGTTTTGAAACGGAGTCTAGACCAGCTGATGATGCCTTACAGTCAGCTGTATAATGTACTGCAAGGTAAAAGAGCTCAGAGATCCATTACAGAATTTATGTACATTGCAATACAACCATCGACTTCAGTGCCTGAACCTCTACCATCCACTTCTGTCGACAACTAACAACCATCCACCTCAGCCCAGTAGGGCCACACCATGCATATCCGTTCTCTTCACAATCATCCACAAACACCATTACCCACAATTTAAGGTAAGAAATACTATTATTTCTCTTGCATTTGTAATCTTAAACAGTATTATATCAGGACAATGAACTCCAATTACATATTCACTTTTATTTTTGTAAGATCTGTTGGTCTAAAAAAAAGTTGTTTGTCTTTTTGGGGGCTCCCAGGAGCGTAACCCTATTTTTCCCCTAAGTTCTTCAGTTCATCTAACACGATTTTACCCAACACGGCGTTTTCAGGAACATAACTACCGTGTTAAATGACAGTCTACTGTAATTATTTTTACCTCAGGAGTGGCCACCACTACTCGTCACATGACATATTTTATTCATTTTAGAGTGTATATCATGTTTCTATGTTATTTATATTGTTTATTATGTCATATTAGATCAATTGTAATAAATAAATAAGCCATAGAGTTGATATTAGCTTTATATCGAGTACAGCCTTTCCTCACTTAGCGACGTACTCATTTACCGATGCCTCAGACTTACGATGGGCTCTCTGACGAGTATTTGTAACTAAAGAATGTATATTAGAGCTGATTTTCTTTATTCTGTTTGTTTCGATATACAGTACACTACTGTATAAACATTTAAAAATATACCAGAAATGTTATAAATGGTGCAAAGGTGACAGTAAAACAGTATCAGAGATGGTTGACACAAACCCACTACCATTATAGCATGCTCCTCACTTAGCGATGAATTCATTTAACGATGTGGTCTTAGGAACGGAATTCCATCGTTCATTGATGAGAAGCTGTATTTTCTCATGCCTTACAAGAGCCAGGAATTCCGCTGGAACAGATTAATGGCATTTCAAATAATTTCAGTAAGGAAAATTGATTTGATATACAGTGGATCCCCAAGTTTCGTGATTAATCTGTTCCAGAGAGTCTGCTGAATGGTGAAATTCATGACTGGCGAAACCATTTTCCCCATAAGAAATAATGAAAATTCAATTAACAGTTTCAGACACTCAAAAGTATTAACAAAAAATATTTTCTTTAGAGATTAAATATAGATTTACATAAAGAAAACAATGACAGATAAATATAAAGCACTAATAAAATGGATAAATGAACATGTAACATCACACTTACCTTTATTGAAGACTCTTGTTGGTGTATGGCAGATAGGTAGGAGGGGAGAGGGAGGTGAGTTTATTATGCTGCAATATGATGCTGATATCATCTCTACAGCATATTTATCTACCACAATTCATCTAATATGTCATAATAAATAATAATGATAACATAGAAACATGATATACATGTATACTCTAGAATGAATAAAATGTCATAACATATGTGAGGAGTAAGTGGTGGTGGTGGTGTTGGGTTTATAAGGGCCACTGAGAGAAGCTGTACATATTAGTGCTAGTGGAGGTGACAGCAGAAGCCACCAACACTATTCACACTGAAACAATGTACGTAATTTCTAAATAAGAAATATTTACACTGTAAATAAGAAATACTTACACTTTCCTTGGAGGAGATGCTAGTTTAATTAGTTTTGGGGGATGTGGCAGAGG
>NC_069435.1:6980983-7021854 GCF_026875155.1 Cherax quadricarinatus | reverse complement strand
CAAAACCCTAAGTCTGAATAGAGAGAGATGTTGATGCCATGGAAACGGTACCTGATGAGTGATGTAGAGTCAAGGAGAGCCGTTTAACTAAGTCAAGGTTGATGAAACTCTCTGAGCTGCCACTATCAATAAGACCATCTACTTCTGTTCCTTTGATGAATACTTTCACAACTGCCTTTGACAGTGAATTTGGAGTAGCCGCAGAAGTCACTGTTGCTAGAGTCGCATGATCACTGGAATGTGTGGAGGCACTAGCTCTTGTTGATGCATTAGCACGACATACTTTAGCAAAGTGACCTTTCTTGTGGCATTTATGGCACATTGCTTCACGAGCAGGACACTTTGGACGTGGATGTCTTGAAAAACCACAAAAGAAACACACCGTACCTGCTGCTGCTGTCACTGAGGCAGGTTCCCCAGTAACTTCATTGCAAGAGTCTTGGTCAGGAATTGCAGCACTTACCACTCGAGAAGGCTGAGTGGTACTGTATACTTCAGAATTCTTCTGGGCTGAATCTAGAGCTCTTGCCTGGTCAAAGGCAGCGGCTAAGTCGAGAGTTTTATTCTCCAATAAACGCTGCCTTATTATTGGTGATTGCAGGCCACTGATAAAAGCATCCCTGATGGACTCTTCACAATACTGAGCAGCTGTCACTGCTTGGAAGTGACAGTCCTTACCTAAAATTTTCAGTGCTTGAAAGTATTCCTCTAAGGACTCATCAATCTGCTGGCGGCGAGTTGCAAGGCGATAGCGTGCAAAGATTTCATTTGTAGGTTTAATATACTGAGACTTGAGGGTTTTGATAGCATCTTCGTAGGTATTACACTCAGAAATAGCCTCATATATCTTAGGTGACACAAAATTGATGAGCAGACTTAGTTTATCTAGATCTTCTTTAGGAAGGGCTCCAAGAAGTTTTCGAAAGTCTTAAACCAGTGCTTCCATTCCTGAGCAGCCGTTGATAAGCTGGGGTCACAGTCTAGCCCTCTCAGGTTTCAGTAAACGCTCCATGTTGTGATGTAGTCTAGCGCAGGATCACCACCAGGTAGCCCAGGATTCTATGTTCAATAAATTGTTGTGATAGAAACACAGGCCTTATCTCTAGGCTTTATTGAACATAGAATCTTCATAGTACTTCTGCAACAACAAAATATAATGACTAGTACATCTAATAATGGCTTCTACAGGGATGGTGATGTCTTGCATATGTCAAGAGAAAAGTTATAACTACAGGCCACATATTTAAACTCACCATGTAATCTGCATCGCTGAAAATGGATAAAGTAGGAGAGAATCACACACCATGTGTTGTGCCCATGACACACACCAAACTGTTGTTGTTGTTAAGGGCCCCTAGAGGTGGTGCAGTATTATCCTGCTGCTGCTCCCCACAGGACCAGTATCACTAACAGTAATCTGTTATTAACTAATTCAACTAAGTTTAGTTAATAAGACTGCCCACTAGAAAGTATATTAAGCCTCTACTAGCATCATAAAATTGTGGCAGGGGTTCACCCAGGTATGGTGCTGAATGTTCAAAATTGTGAAAATGATGTACTTGATGAACATGGGAATTTATGCTAAATTTCAAGTTCCAGAAATACGTACCAGAGATCTCTCACAGTCGAGTAGGCTTTTACATGAGTTTAAAAGTCAAATTTTAGCAGTGTTAGTAAAACTTCGTAGTAGTGAGTTAAACTGTGCACTGCATGAACAATAACCATTTCTACTCACAGTAGGGACTTAATATAAATCTCCTGCAGGACAGGATATTGAGCTGAATTCCGGACAAAACAGGCTATGAAGTAATTGCGATGTTCTACGGTGGCAGTAACAAATCTACAAGATACAGAGACTATGTTTCCTATCTAGAACAATTGGACCAACACTCATATCCCTTAAAGATCAGGCATAATCATAGATTATGTCACAGGCACTACCTTACCTTTTGTTCATAACCATCTGGTAAATTTAAACCCAAGATCATACTAAGTAACCTTCAGGATTCATGATGACAGCCATAATCTTTTCATAACAGCAGGAGAAATATCGCACTGGCAAACTGAGCTAGAAATCTATACGATATTGTAATGTGTAAAGGATTTTCAGAAAAGACCCTCTGGAGAATACAACTAGACCTCATCGTCATCAGACATGATGATCTGATAAGAAATATCACCATATCAAACATATTCTCACATCACAACTACTTTGAGGATCAGTCATGTATGTGCACCCCAGACCAGCCATAAATGAGATCTAAGTCACAGGAAGCATCACGGCAATTAATTGCACACTTCAATAAGACAAGGAACATAAAGTGGGACCAAGTAACCAAGGTCTACCGATTAGTTGCCATGGGAGATATATAGGGTCAAGCTTGACAGACCTAAATTCATGCCTAGCAGATTACCAACGTGCTGTATGGCACTCGTGTTTGCACAAGCTTATTTGTCAAGCAATAAAGGAGGATAGATGTAAACAGAAAAGACAGGCGCTCCTTTCAGGCGCGGAAAAGAATAAAGAGCGCTAAAGAGGCAAATATCTAAAATGCGTAGGGAGCCCTGGTCGAGAAATAGAAAGCATCGAAACTTAACTAAAAAATTTCCTTTGGAGTCGGGAAAATCGGGGGAAGAACAAAAGCCATAAAGAAATCGAAAGAAACCCAAAGTATTCTTCTCCTATGCCAAATAAAAATCGAGAACAACGTCCAGTATTGGGCCCCTATTAAAAAAGAGGGGTCCTACACAAGACAGCGGGAAATAGTGAGCTACTCAAGCCCCCAATATGATAGTTTTAGCAACCCGTAACCCAGACTAGATCAAAGTCAAAATAAAATTTTTTATGAGGAGCCAAAAATTTTTGATTAACACACCTACCCGAGTTATCCTGACGCCAAAAAGATTTTCGAACGGGCGATAAATGACATGCCCTGCACCTGCCCCCGGGGATCATGGAACTCTGTGTTCATAAAGAACGCAAAAAGCCCCATCACGACCTTTTCCACCTATGGAGAGGGAGCATGGACACGGGGGTCTCCCCTTTCTAAAAACAACAAAAAAAGCCCCTCCACAAGGGGGCAGTAAAGCAACAGCAAAAAATACGACCAATAGCACAACATCCCTATCATAAAAATCTTTGAAAGGGTCCTAAGAAGAAATCACCACGAAAACTAGAAACCATCAGTTTACACAACCCGGGGCAACAGGGTTTAAAACAGGTCGCCCCCTGTCGCCTCACTATTGGACCACTACGACAGGTCCTAAATGCACTAGAAGACAAAAAGAATGCAGGTTATACAGACTTGCAAAAGCCTTCGACAAGTGTGACCATGGCGTAATCGCACAAAATGCGTGCTAAAGGAATAACAGGAAAGTGGGGTCGATGGATCTAAAATTTCCTCCTAACAGAACACGAGAGTAGTCGTAAAGAGTAAAGTCCGAGGCAGCTACGGTAAAAACTTTTTCCAAAAGGGCACAGTATCGCCCCCATCTTTTTCCTCACCCCTTATATCCGAATAGAAAAGGAGTCAGCCCGCCCCGTGTCTTCCTTTGCAGATACACCCAAAATCTGCATGACAGTGTCTCCATTGCAGACCTGCAAAGTCCAGGCAGACATCAACCAAATTTTTCAGGGGTGCAGAAAAAAATATGAAGTTCAACGAGGAAAATTTTTAAATTACTCAGTTTGGGTAAACAGGGAAATTAAATTTTCATCAGAGTACAAAAAAATTTGGCCACAAAATAAGCAAAAACCCAACGTCAAGACCCGGGGGTGAAATGTTTGGGGGATCTCACCTTCAAGGACCATAACAGGTATCAATCGCATCTGCTAGAAAAATGACAGGAGGATAATGAGAACCTTTTAAAATAGGGGGGCCAAGCCCATATGACCTCTTCAGGTAAATTGTTCTATCTAGGGTGGAAATTGCTGCACACTAACAGCACCTTTAAGGGAGGTGAAAAATTTCCGAACTAGAAATGTACAGAAATTTCACCGGGGGCATAACGGAGATAAAACACCCCAATTTTTGGGAGCCTTGGGTTCCTAAACCTTTTTTCCCCGGAACGCAGGGGGGAAAGAACATTTATATACCCTGGGAAAAACCTAGAGGGACAACCGAACTTGCACACGAAAATCATCACTACAAAAAAGACTTGGGGAGACGATGCACCATCCCCCCAATGAAAAGGGGTGTCCAGCACGTTAAGAGACATCAATAAGGGGCAGGGGGCCCGGACTGTTAACTGCCTCCCAGCACACAAAGGGGGGTTACCAAAAACCCCTGGGAGTCTTTAATGGCACTGACAAGCCCTAAAGTCAGTTCCGGGTCAGCCGGCGTGGCTCGTAGTTGGGTTTTTGTGCAGCCGCAGAACACCTGGGTTTATAGGCCCGATCACCAGGAGGGCCCGGGCCAGACCGGGCCCCGGGGGGGTTGACCCCCCCGGGAAATCTTCTCCCGGTAAACTCCCGGCAATACCTGTAACAAGCATGCCCCACAAAAAAATAAACAATCACAGCTAAGAGACGAACAGTCCCTGGTAACACCCACATCCTCAATCCTAAATATAAAGCATAAATGAAAAACGTACGAATGGGTCACATAACCCAAACCAAACAAAATGTTATCATCTACCTAACCACCGTTAGAATGATAACAAAATTTTATATAGGCAGCACATCCCCCAAAATTCAATACCTAAACCTACCCCCATACAAAACATCCCCACTTTTACTGCACCATTCAACATAGAACACTTAACTTGATATTAACCCCCCCCCTCAAACTCTCCCCTTTCCAAACCCCAACAGAACCATGACCATAACACAAGGCACAGATCACTCTTTTATGTTCCTCGTGTCCATCTCACCTATGCAAAACTCAATGCACAAAAAAGGCCCCAAAATCGGGAATTCATTACCGTAAATTAAAAGAAACACTACCGTTTTTTAAAAATTTAAGTCTCTTCTCAAAAATCACTTTCTCACCCAAAAACCAAAAAAATACTGAATAACTGAACCTTATAAAAATTTTATTCTTTAAAAGTTTCTCACAATTAATACATAAATTTTAAAACCCAAAAAACCCCAAATTTAAATTTATTATTTTTTAAAAACACTACCCAACAAATATCCATTCTACTGAATGTACAAACAATGCAAAACCATATGACCTGTCTTTGTAATTTCCCTTTGTTTTTGTAATTTTTACATTAAAGTTTTATCACGATTTCATCATTGTTATTTTAAACTTAAGTTTAATTTTAAGCCCGCCCGTAAAGCTATGTAAATATAAGTGGGGTTTGGGATGCTCTCTTATCTGTTTTTTGTACCTCTGTAGTGTGCTCAAATTTTTTAAAAAAAATAAAAAAATAAATAAATAAATAAATAAATAAAAAAAAAATTGTATTTTGAGAACAGATTATCCAAATTAAAAGGTGTTATAAAAAAAACCTGGAAAACCCTATCTGAAATTCTAGGAACAAAAAAGTATAGGAAACAGAACAATAAAACAAAAAAACCAGATAAACCCCAATCCCCAAAAAATGAAACAGCAAACAGATCAATGTTTTTTCTACACCAAGAAAAAAAAAAACCTTGCGGAAAAATCCCAAGCCAAATACCCCAACTAATGACTACCTCACTGGCCCCTACCCGAAACACTGTTCCTAGTCCGCTAAGGAAAAAAAAATCTCATTTATTATCAACACACAAAAAAACAAGACAGAATTTAAATCCTTACCCCCTTAATAAAAAAAAAAGCTTCACAAGTGCTGCACCAATCTTTGAAACACTCTTTAACAAACCCATCGAACCTTACCTTCACACAGTTCCAAAATGCGAGGGTCCCCCCAAACAAAAGGAGATCAAACAGACTTAAATTAATATAGGTTCAAACCACTTAACCCCTCCTAAAATTTTTGAAAAAAAATTCAAAAGTTAGTTTAATTGTTAATTATGCCCCCATACCCATCCTGTGGGCGGTATCAAAAGATTTTTTTTTTTATTATTTTTTTTAAAAAGTACATCAAGACATAAAAAAAAAAAAGGGGCCCTTTTCCGTCAACAAATGTAATAAAAATTTCCATGGGCCCTATATACCCCACAATATAAATAATTATACATGTAACAAAAAATTATTAATAAAACACAAAACATAACCCAAAATTTAAAGGGGAGAATGATACATACTTCCGTTTTAACTTTCATCAAAAAATAAAACCGATATTTTTTACTATAATTAACGTCATAAGGTACAATCAAAAAAAGCCAGTATGACATACCGTAACCCTGAAACTAAAACCCCCCCCTTCCCCCCAAAAGAACCCCCCTTCCCCAGACAGAAAACCCCCCCCCTTCCCCAGAAACCCAAACCCCCCCTTCCCCAGACAGAAAAACCCCCCCTTCCCCAGACAGAACCCCCTTCCCCAGACAAAAACCCCCCCCTTCCCCCCACAAACCCCCCTTCCCCGACGAAACCCCCCCCCTTCCCCCAACAGAACCCCCCCTTCCCCGACAGAACTCCCCCCTTTCCCCCGACAGAACCCCCCCCCCTTCCCCCGACAGAACCCCCCCCCTTTTTCCCCGACCCCCCCTTCCCCCAAAAGAACCTCCCCCTATCTGAAAAAATACAACATAAAATTAGAACCACAAGAGTGCACAATAAATTAAGTTAACCCTAACACATCTATAATGCTATCCAAAAGTATGAATCTTACAACACGTAAGAATATGAAGCATAAACTACAATGATACATCTGTTCCCAAAACTTAAAATGGTAAAGGTTATAACTGCCTCACGACTTGCAAAACAAACTGCAAGTGCAATAAGTACATTATGTAAATATGGAACAGTTTGATTTCTAACATTGGTTATAAAGAATTTCCTGTAGTCAAAATACATTAACAAGATCCGTCCACATCATAAACAAACAGCAATCATTGTATTGAGCGCCTAGCCTTACAGAAAAAAAAAATTGTAAACCCTCACCATACATACTAATTTTTTTTTAAAAAGACACAATACAAGATATAAAAAAATAAAATAATACAATAATTAGCCATTTGCGAATACATACCCTAAGTGTTACAATCATATCGTATTAAAGGGTAAACCATCACCTAACAATGACAAGAGCATGATAACACCCGCTCAAAAAATACATTAACACAGCAGACGTGATCGTGCTCTGTTGATGTACTCCCAGAGTGACTCGCTCAACCATATTGTCTGAGTTCAGGCAAGGGTCAGTATTCAGACATGAAGTATCTGGTAGGCCTATTGCCTCATCATGGGGGGTGATGGGTGAGGCGGGAGCTCTGCGGCTGGCGATGTGGGCAGCTTTCGCTCTGCAGTCAGCATGAGCAGCTGTGACTCCTGGAGTCTTACAATTGATACATTCTAATGCAACGGTCTGGTGTTTCTTGATCATATCATAGCACTGGTGAGAAGGATGGGCCTTGGCACACACTGCACACCAGTGTGACTTAGATGAGCATTTCCAAGCAATGTGACCCCAGCGCTGACACTTGTAGCATCTACGGTGAGGTGCTTTGTACAAAGCTATTTTGTAACTCCTTTTTAAGCGCTGCACGAGAGTAATATATGATGGTGGAGTCCCTTGACCAATCCACTCAGCCAATATCAGATCATTTGGAAGTCGACGAGGGTTTGCAACTTGATCTGACAACAGGAATTTAGGATCCATGTACTTATTGACATTGTGGATAACAATAAGTACTTTAGGTGATCTTGGTGGGGCAGCTTGGAGTTGGATGTTAGCATATTTATGAGTAAGAAGTTTTTCTATGAATGTTGGGTCGTTAGTAACAAAAACGTAATTATCCTCGTCATGACGAAAGCGAATCCGAAGGTTTTTTCTGGGTTGTCTAATGAAGCTTCGTAAAACCATCTAAACTTGACCTCAAACTCAGTGTTAGCAGGGAAATCAAGCCTAACCGTTCTGCAATGGTTGTTGTTGCTCTCGTTGTTTCTTGCAGCAAGTCTCCTTTGAAATCCTCTTTCTTTTTTCAAAGCTCCCTTACTTCTAAAACGTACGAATTCGCCTTCACCATCATTTACTTCGTTCACATCCATAGGTCACTTTTAGTTCAGCTGCTTGAGATGGAAGAGTTAGTCTGTTACTTTTGGGTCACGTCTGCTATCAACACTAGTAATGCTGCTGGTGTTGACACCATCTGTCTGGCTGAGTCAGCTGTCAGTCAGCCACCTGACTCAGCTGATCGGGACTTCATACTTCCTGATGACGCTAGTCTTGCTGGGGTGGTACACAACATGCAGCTGCGCATAACAGTACTGGAGAAGCAACAATGGTGCTTGAAACAACAACTTGAGCACCACGAGGAAAAACTTACAGAGGTTGCAAATGAGTACATCAACCCACAGATAGTCAGCCATTATGAAAATGAGTGTGGTGATGATGAACAAACTGATGATTGCAGTGGTGTTAATAATCACAAAAAACGATGAATCTGATAGTGGTGTTTACAATCACAGTGAAGATGATAAGGGCAGTGAAGACCATCATGATAGTCAACCTGATGAGTGTAATGTATTGATAGATACTGAGTGTGGAGATGACCCGGTTGTTGATAATGGTGTATGTATCACTGGTCATAATGATGAGGGAAAGTGATTACATGTGATTGATAGTGATGAGTGTAATAAAAGGCGAGAGTTGAGTGCGAGGGATAGTGTCACCTTCCATACATTCACAGACAAAGAGCGCAGTGACCTCTGTGTACAAAGACTCCCAAGAGGTCTCACTAATGGAAGTGCACTTAGGAGACTCATGGATAAGGATAATACTGATGATATTGATATTGATTATGTCTGTTTGTTATTTAGTAAGTTTTTTCATTTTGCTGAGAAATTGAAAACTATCCCTGGACTTTTATAATGGAACCAAACTCGTATAAACTATCCATTTTAAGTTGGAATATTGCGTCACTTAGAAAAAGATTTTCTGACCTGCATCATAAAGTAACCACTGAATCCATTGATATTGTGTGTCTACAAGAGTGCAGAGTCCCTGAAAAATCCCAACCCCCTAAATTGCCATCGTTTGTTGCATATACCTCAAATCTACTAATTCTTGTGTTCTATATATTAAAAAATCACTTCCCCATCAACTTCTTGCACATAAGAAAACAGAGGGGCTACAGTATCACGGTGTTAGGATTTATATTGGGAACTCTGCTCTCAACATATTTAACTTGTACGCTCCTGCTGATAAGTTTAATTACTTGGAGCTCCCAACTTGTGCTCAGTCTGAACCTACTCTCATTATTGGTGATTATAATGCAAGACACAAAAGCATTGGAAAATCTCAGTTTGGTAATCGTAATGGCAATCAACTGTTGTCACTCTTAAACAGTCATGATAATGTGCAAATTGTAGGTGACCTTGAACCCACACATATCTATGGAGGTGTCCTTGATCTGTGTCTTGGCTTCAACATTACTTCTGCCAGCTGTGAGTCTTCCATTGTAACAGATATAGCGTCTGATCATTTCCCAAGGCTAACCTCTCTAGATATTGGTAATACTATTCTCCCTGGTGGGATATTCAAACGGAAACGTCTTAATGTTTCCCCTGATCAACATGATGACTTTGTTGCACATGTGACTGACTGGTATAATTCCTATGAGTGTACCTCTGTCGAGACTTTTAACAATGACCTTGTGTGCAGTATTCAGAACTTCTTAGAGCCGCCTCTGAAACCTCCTACTACTCTAAATCCAAATGACTTCCATAATAATCATAAGTCTTATAAAAATCATACCTATTACAATGATTCTAAACTTCGAACATTGAAACGTACTGCTCGCAGACTAGGCCTAGCCTATAGAAACCATCGTACCCCTGAAATGCTGAGCCTCTTCCAAACTGCCCTTGCTGCTGCCAGAGAGCGTATGACAGAGCTGCGGCAAACAGACTGGGAACAATTTGTCAATGGTCTCAATGCTCACACCCCACTTAGCCGGGCATGGAGGGACATAAATAGAATTAAGGGTAACAGAACTGGGCAGATCGCGCACCCTCATCCCTTGCATAGGGCGAATGAGTTAGTCAGTGCTTGGGCTGCTACATCTAGCTATGACAGTCTTCCCAGTACCACACAGGAGAAATTAATGGACAAATATGATGCAAGGGAGAGACTTGTTTGCTTTATGCTCAGCAAGGCAGATGACTGCAACATTCCTTTCACTAATTATGAACTTGATGCAGCACTAACTAAGGGCAATCTCCACGTCGCCTGGTGAGGATGGTATTACTTACAACATACTCAGATTGCTGTGTCGAGTACCAGGTAATCCTTTACTTGAATTATATAACATGAGTTATGTCACTGGGGAGCTCCCTAAATCATGGACCAATAGCCTCATTATTCCCATTCCTAAGCCCAATCAACAAAACTCATTTCGCCCAATATCCCTTACTAGCTGCTTGTGTAAAACATTGAAAGGATGATTCTTAATCGTCTTATGCACAGAATTAAGGAATTCTTGTCACCCCGGTTGCATGGCTTCATGCATGGAAGGAGTGTGCATCATTGCATTACCACCTTTCTCACTCTGCACACTGACAGCTCATACACTACGTTCCTTGACCTTAAATCCGCTTTGATGTAGCCAACAGACATGTAATCATTAGTGAACTTGCCAGAATGGAGTTGGAGGATGGCTTCTCCGCTGGATTAAAGGTACCTGTCCAACAGAAAGTCGTCTGTGTTGTTCCAGGGACATAGAAGTGTAACTAAAGATTTTGAATTAGGAACCCCACAGGGAGGTGTGCTTAGTCCCACCCTTTTCAACATTTTGATTAATGCCTTACTTAATGCCATGCCTAGCCAGCCCCTTCATTATAGGGTTTAGTTTTGCTGATGACTTTAATGATTCACACTCCGGATTCTCCAACACCCAAAACATTCTTAATCATGGTTTTGCCTGTTTTCGGACGGGGGTTAAAATAATCTCAGGGGTTTAAAACAAAGATACTCAAAGGCGCCCTCTGGGCAGAGGGGCACGTTCGTAAAACCCATTTTCCCATAAATTGGGTCTTTTCTAGAATATGAAAGCGGAAAAGGTATTTTGGCTTTGAGGTTCCATTTATTGGCCCTGTTGTAACGAGATTTTGTCGCCAATACAAAAAAGGGCTGAGAGCACTTAGGGTTTTTTGGCAGGTTTTCATCCCAGGTAGGGTGTAATTTTTAAAATTGTAAAAAATGGGGTATCTTGTTTTTAAAATTAGATCATTGGTTGATTTTTCCCAGCCCCAAATATTGCCCCGGGGTGTCTGACTGGAAGCTTGGGGGGGGAAAAAAAAACTGCAAAACAAAACCCAATGAGGGTCACCCTAGGTTGCCCTCGTACTCCCAAAAATTTTTAAAATTTGGGGAAAAAGAACTTAATTTTCCAAAGTTTTTAGAGATGTGTTACTGAAAGAAATTTCCTTATTGGGGTTTTATGCTTAGGTTGCCCATTAAAACCCCCCTGCCAAAAAGCCTCCAAATTTTTCCTCAGCATGGGGGAAAACCCTTCCAAAAGGTTGGAAAAACGGGAAACCCGACCTCCGCTTTGAACCAGCTAATGATTCTTATAAATTTTGGAAAAACAGAGACTTTCCCTGCTCCAGGGGAATTTTTCCCCCATTCCAAAAAACCTTCCTCCATTTCCCCCCAAAATTTCCCCCCCTTAAATCAAAACCCAAAGTTTCGTTTTGGGAACCCAAAAATGATGCCTTAAGCTGTATTGAAAAACTTAGCACACAGAAAAATTCTTTCACAAATTATTTACGTCGATGGTTCTGTTCCCCATTTCCAAATGGTGCAGTGGTAGTGCTGCGGTTGTACACAGAGTGTGGCTCTCAAAAAGAAATTGGAGCACGCATCAATAAGGGGGCCTCAAACCTTAAACAAAAACGGGTTTCCCCCTACCCCTTGCATCAAATGTGCCCATGAATCAAAGGGGTTGCCCATTTTAAATTTAAAAAATGTTTTCTCTTCATCCATTAAATGCTTTTAAAACTAAATTAATTTATAAATTGTGGATGTTTTGTCAGGGGCCAGACATATATGGTAAAGTTTGGGGACAGTGGGTCAGAGTGCACATGCTGTGGTTTTCCATCTACTTTTGGCTTCAGATGCAGATAAAACCTGATTAAATTGGCTAAGCTGTTTGTTTTCAAAGGGGGGGTTAGTTTTACAATTTGGGTTGTCAGTTAGCAGTTTGGAACAATTTTTACAAAAAGGAACTTAAAAAGGGAAACTTTATTGATTTAAAAGCCTTGGGAGTTTGACACAAGTCAGCCCATCTATCTTCTTTCCCTTCATGCGGGAGGAGCCAATGTCTATGGTGCATCCAAAAAGGGATAACAGACCTTGGATGTAAATATGCCGGCCCCCGGCGGGTTACAAGTATTTTGGCAGGTTAAAACCCCACCCCCAGATGTAGACCAAACGAAAATGAAAAATTTTTTGCCAGATGGTTATTGTCAAACCCTGCGTCATTATTTTTTACTGGAGTGCGTTAAAATTAATAAAATTTAAAAACAACTCACTCGAAGTGTTCAAGAAAGGGCCCTAAGTTTTTTAAATCCACAGTGGTATTTTGGGGCAAAAACCATTCTGGGGGAAAAAACCCGGGACTTTGCTGCTGAAAAAAAGTTTTACCACATGTGTGCTTGTGTGCTGTGTGTGTTGTGGGGTGTGTGTGTGGGTGTGTGTGTGTGGGTGTGTGTGTGTTTTGGTGTTGTGGGGTGTGTTGTGTGTGTGTGTGTGTGTTGTGTGTGGTGTGTGTGTGTGTGTGTGGTGTGTGGGTGTTGTTGTGTGTGTGTGTGCGTCGTTTTGTGGGGGTTTTGTGTGTGTGTGTGTGTTGTGTGTTGGGGTGTTGTGTGTGTGTGTGTGTGCGTGCGTTTTTTTGTGGGTGTGTGTGAGGGTGTGTGTGCGGGGGTTGTGAGGGTGTTGTTTGTGTGGGGTTTTGGGGCGTGTGTGGGGGTGTGTGTGGTGCGTTGTGTGCGTGTGTGTGTGCGTTTTGTGGGTTTTGTGGGTGTGTGTGTGTGTGTATGTGTGGGGGGTGTTTTGTGGGGGTGTGTGTGTGGGTGTGTTTTGTGGGGTGTGTGTGTGTGGGTGGGGCGTCCTTGTGTGTATGCATATATTTTTCGCTGGGTGTGCCCAGGGTTCGTGCGTGCGCCCCCCGTGTGTGTATTTTGCGCGCCCCCGCGCTAGTGTGGGTGTATGATCCACTTAATTTTTGGGTTATTTAAAAATCATTAAAATTGTGACCAGGTGTGGGTATCGTGGTTTTACTTTGTAATTTTTTCAGGGTGTAACCTTTTTATAGGAGTGAAGCTGATTCATTACCTCTGTAACTTCCATGATTAGTGACCAGATCTACCCGGAGTTCTTACCTTTGTAACTAGTTCAGCTGTCATAAAATTTGGGGTCCAAAATCACTGGACCCCCTTATTACCTTTGTAATCTTTTGGGCTACCGCCCACGGATGGGATGGGGTGCATAAAGATTTTAAACTAAAAATTGGGGTGGTGTGGTTTTGTGTGGGGTGTGTGTGTGTGTTGTGTGTGTTGTGTGGTGTGTGTGTTGTTTGGGGGTGTGTGTGTGTGTGTGTGTGTGTGTGTGTGGTTGTTGTGACTCAACAATCAATATTTTCACCAAAAAAAACTCATTAAGTTTTTTGCCGGGTGTGGAATGTGAATTGCTCCTTACTCTATTAATTTTTTTCATGGGTTGTAGCCAAAAATATAAACGTAAGTAACCATTTAAGAAATTTTTCCTTTTTTAACTTGTGAGCTCATTACCTTTGTACCCAGTTTTTGCCCATCAAAACTTTGGGGGGCCCCTTTCCCGGGGGAACCCCTTACGTACCCCTGTAATCTGTTTTAAAAACCTTTGTAATTTTTCATGTTTTTTACCCGACTTACCTGCGTTATTACCTTTGTAAAAATTTTGGGGTTCATTTCCTTTGTAAAATTTTGAGTTCAATTTCCTTTTTAAATTGTGGGGGGGTTTATTTCCTTTGTAAATTGTGGGGTTCATTACCCCTGTAACTTGTTTAGCTTTCAAAAAATTTTGGGGTCCAGTCCTGGACCAATTATGTACCCCTGTAATCCCTTTTTTTACCGCCCACGGTTTGGGGATGGGGGGGCATAATTAAAAATATTAAATAAAATAACAGGGGTTTTAAACCTACAATACATCCTGTTACACTGTTTCAAAAAAAAAAAAAAAGTGCACAAAGACACAGGGATTGTTTAAAAATAGGAATAAAAACATTATACCTTACAATAATGGGAAAAAAAAAGGGAAACCTAAGCCCTTTAAATAAAAATGCCCAAGGGCATCCACCTAAAACGTCCGCGAATTGCTGGAATGTTTTAACAGAATAAAATAGCGAGAGCTCAGACGGAAAAAAAACCATTAAAAACCCAAAAAAAGCTTACGATTTTTGTAAACGCTCACAAACCAAAACCCCCCCTGCTCTTTTTGAATAAAGGGAAAAACCCCCCCTTTAAAAGGGGAAAATATTTTTTAAATTTTCCCAAACGGGAGTGCCCAAAAAGGTGTTTAAAGTGTTATGTGGGTCAAAAAGATTTTTAAAATAGGGGTAGAACCAGGAGTTCCCTTTGGGAAAATGCGCGGATGTGCTGGGGTTGAGGTCGACTCGGGGGGATGGGAGAGGCGGGGGGTGTTTTGAATGTAGTGAGGAGGCTGGGGGAAAAAGGAACCAGGAAAATTTGGGTTTTTACGGCGGTAAAGGGTTAATATTTATTTATTTATTTTTTTCCAATTTTAGCACACATACAAAGGGACAAAAAAATACAGATAAAGCAAACATGCCAAAACCACTTATACATGCATAGCAACGGGGGCTTAAAAATTAACCCTTTAAAATTTAAATAAGCAATGATGAAATCATGATAAAACATTATGTAACAATTACATAAAACACAAGTGGAGTATTACAAAGACAGGTCATATGGTTTTCATTCAGTTATAGTGATTCTGTTTTGGGGTGTTTTAAAAAATAAAAAGTTAGATTGGGTTTTAGGGTTTAACATTTTTGTATATAATTGTGAGAAACATTTAAGATAACAATTTATAAGGTTCAGTTATTCATATTTTTTGTGGTTTTGGGTAGTAAGTGACTTGAGAAAGACTTGAATTTATAAACAGGGATTTTCTTTTTTATTTACAGGTAATGAATTCCCAATTTTTGGGCCTTTTTTTTGCATTTAGTTTTGCATAGTGTGAGTGGACAGAGGGAACTCAAAGAGTGATCTGTCCTTGTGTTTGGTCTGTGTTCTTTGAGGTTTGGCAAGGAATGTTTTTAGGGGGGGGTTAATACGATTAAGTTTTCTATGATGTAATAGGTGCAGTAATAAGTATGGATGTTTTGTATGGTGAGTAGGTTTAGTGTATTGAATATTGGTGGAGTGTGCTGCCTGTAGTGAGAATTTGTTATCATTCTAACTGCCTCATTTCATAATAGGAAGTGTCGTAACTGTTCCTGGTGGAGAGTGAGGGATAGTGATTTACGGGACCACCGTAACAGAGTGGTAAAATGAGCGAATAAGGGTAGGACCGGGTGACTGGCGCGTCACCATGGACTGTGTCCCGGGGAAAATTACCCTTGGTTTAATCATCACTCATCAGTCTCAGATCTTAATGGAGTGATCTCTAATGTGTATAATAATTATGAGACATTAAATCGTCTTGTGAATTGTAATGTAATTAATGATAATAACGCTAAGTTAAGAGAATGCGTGAAGTGAAATAAGTTGCCTTGCTCCGAGTGAACACGCTAGACCACGTTGTTCCTGTCACAAGGAAAGTGAAGTTCATTGAGTCACGACTTCTAAACCAGGACAAACCAACGGATACCTCGTCCTGCTGGAATGAGAACCATGTCGGTGTAGCAGGACATCGAAATGAGATGGTGAATGGAGGAAATAAGGAGTATCAATCACCCACAGTTAAGTAACCCTTCTAGTTATAGCAGACTGATACTGGCCAGTTAGGTATGTTGTAATTGGATAGGTTATGGGTGATCCAGCTACATCAAGTGACCCCCAGAGAATATCTTGTAAGTTTACCTGGAGTTTACCTGGAGAGAGTTCCGGGGGTCAACGCCCCCGCGGCCCGGTCTGTGACCAGGCCTCCTGGTGGATCAGAGCCTGATCAACCAGGCTGTTGCTGCTGGCTGCACGCAAACCAACGTACGAGCCACAGCCCGGCTGATCCGGAACTGACTTTAGGTGCTTGTCCAGTGCCAGCTTGAAGACTGCCAGGGGTCCGTTGGTAATCCCCCTTATGTGTGCTGGGAGGCAGCTGAACAGTCTCGGGCCCCTGACACTTATTGTATGGTCTCTTAACGTGCTAGTGACACCCCTGCTTTTCATTGGGGGGATGGTGCATCGTCTGCCAAGTCTTTTGCTTTCGTAGTGAGTGATTTTCGTGTGCAAGTTCGGTACTAGTCCCTCTAGGATTTTCCAGGTGTATATAATCATGTATCTCTCCCTCCTGCGTTCCAAAGAATACAGGTTTAGGAACCTCAAGCGCTCCCAATAATTGAGGTGTTTTATCTCCGTTATGCGCGCCGTGAAAGTTCTCTGTACATTTCCTAGGTCGGCAATTTCACTTGCCTTGAAAGGTGCTGTTAGTGTGCAGCAATATTCCAGCCTAGATAGAACAAGCGACCTGAAGAGTGTCATCATGGGCTTGGCATCCCTAGTTTTGAAGGTTCTCATTATCCATCCTGTCATTTTTCTAGCAGATGCGATTGATACAATGTTATGGTCCTTGAAGGTGAAATCCTCCGACATGATCACTCCCAGGTCTTTGACGTTGGTTTTCACTCTATTTTGTGGAAGAAATTTGTTTTGTACTCTGATGAAGTTTTAATTTCCTCATGTTTACCATATCGGAGTAATTGAAATTTCTCATCGTTGAACTTCATATTGTTTTCTACAGCCCACTGAAAGATTTGGCTGATGTCCGCCTGGAGCCTTGCAGTGTCTGCAATGGAAGACACTGTCATGCAGATTCGGGTGTCATCTGCAAAGGAAGACACGGTGCTGTGGCTGACATCCTTGTCTATGTCGGATATGAGGATGAGGAACAAGATGTGAGCGAGTACTGCGCCTTGTGGAACAGAGCTTTTCACCGTAGCAGCCTCAGACTTTACTCTGTTGACTACTACTCTTTGTGTTCTGTTTTTGAGGAAATTATAGATCCATCTACCAACTTTAACTTTTCCTGTTATTCCTTTAGCACGCATTTTGTGCGCTATTACACCATGGTCACACTTGTCGAAGGCTTTTGCAAAGCCTGTATATATTACATCTGCATTCTTTTTGTCTTCTAGTGCATCTAGGACCTTGTCGTAGTGATCCAATAGTTGAGACAGACAGGAGCGACCTGCTCTAAACCCATGCTGCCCTGGGTTGTGTAATTGATGGGTTTCTAGATGGGTGGCAATCTTTTTTCTTAGGACCCTTTCAAAGACTTTTATGATATGGGATGTTAGTGCTATCGGTCTGTAGTTCTTTGCTATTGCTTTACTGCCCCCTTTGTGGAATGGGGCTATGTCTGTTTTTTTAGTAACTGTGGGATTATATACACCTGGAAAATCCTAGAGGGACTAGTACCAAACTTGCACACGAAAATCACTCTCTACGAAAGCAGAAGACTCGGCAGACGATGCACCATATCCCCAATGAAAAGCAGAGGTGTCACTAGCACGTTAAGAGACAACACAATAAGTGTCAGGGGCCCAAGACTGTTCAACTGCCTTCCAGCATACATAAGGGGGGATTACCAACATACCCCTCTCTGTTTTCAAGCAGGCACTGGACAAGCACCTAAACTCGGTACCTGACCAGCCGGGCTGTGGCTCGTACGTTTGATTGCGTGCAGCCAACAGTAACAGCCTGGTTGATCAGGTCCTGATCCACCATGAGGCCTAGTCACAGACCGGGCCGCGGGGGAGTTGACCCCCGGAACTCTCTCCAGGTAAACTCCAGGTAAACATAAAAGGCCCAAAAATCTGGAATTCATTACCTGTGAATATAAAAATACTGTCGGTTTTTCAATTCAAGACTCTTCTAAAAAACCACTTACTCACCCACAACTAAATAAATACTGAATAACTGTATCTCATAAAAGTATAACCTGTGACCCTATCAAACTATTTTTTTTAATTACATTACCTAATAGAATACTACATTCTCTTGAATGCTCAGTAACTCATCTAATGACCATATGACCTGTTTCTGCACTACAAGTCATTGATTTTATTCGATTTGATCGGATTATCTTATACATTGTTATGCTACAAATTTGTACAACTTTAATTAATGCTTCTTATTTGAAATACTCATTTGTACTTTATGTTGTAATTTGTTTACTGTAATTTTTACCACTGAATATATCATTGTTTAGTTAATCTTACGTTAATTTTAAGCCTGGCCATAATGCTCTGCATACAAGGGGCTTTTGGCATGTACACCCAACCACTGTATTTCTTTTGTACAACTATGTATCATGTCCAAATAATAAATAAATAAATAAATATATTGGTTGATTATGCTGGGCTACTACTTTCAGTCGTGTCTGACTGGAAGCTTGGAGGACAACTGCATAACGAAGCAATGAAAATTATCCTAGGATGCCCTCGTTTTACCAAAATTTTAAATGTGCAACCAAAACAAAACCATTCACATTGCTAAATTTACGAACTGTAATTCAGTTACTTAGCATTAACACCAATATGCTCCTTAATCTGTACCAATTTAGAGTTTTGAATTAATCTTAGTCCGCCCGAAATGCCTAGTCATGCTAGGTGTGATAGTGGCCCTCCCTGTAATTAGTTTTACATAATATTTAAACCACACACTATCCTATAATATGTAAACCCCGCATTGTAATTTTTATATAGAATAAACTTGATTGGATTTGATATTCCAAGCATCAGAGATCGTGTTACTGAAAGAAATATCCTCATTGGGGTCAATATGCTTAGGTTAGCCCATTCAAACCCCTGCACAGAAGTCCTCCAAACTTTCCTCAGCACTGGTGAACATCCTTCCAGATGGATCGAAAAAACTGGAAGCGACCTCCACATGAACCAGCTACATGATCTATGTCAAGTTAGACAACACAGACGACCTCCACATGAACCAGCTACATGATCTATGTCAAGTTAGACAACACAGACGACCTCCACATGAACCAGCTACATGATCTATGTCAAGTTAGACAACACAGACGACCTCCACATGAACCAGCTACATGATCTATGTCAAGTTAGACAACACAGACACTTGACAGTTACACTGACAATGAAAATGTTTATTTCCTTGTAAAGTTTACAATGTGTGGTTTACATGTTATAAAATATTAATTACAAAGAAGACCACTAACATGACTAGGCATTTTGGGCAAATTAATAATAATTCTTACTCTATACTGATATAGGTTATGGAGCATTACATTTGAATATACATTATTAGATATATAATTAGATTTATAATAGTGAGGTAGTACAAACATATAACAATATTACAAATGGTAAATTTAGTAATGGGATTGGATTTGTCTTGGCATGATACACTGTTTCTATTAAAGTTCCTATATTGGAAGAATATCTTAAGCAATCTAACTTAAGATTTAATAGTCAATAGCTATATTAGGAATTTTATGTTTACAGTCATTTGGGTGAGTGTAAGTGTAAATTAAGAAGACTTATAGATAGCGAGAGTAAGACTATATTGTTTTGATTAGATTAGATTTTGCCACCGAAGTGGCTAGTTTATTGTGCATCTTATATCCATCCTGTGGACGGTAGCGCAGGAGCACATGGATACACAAAAGGCCTAGGAACTAGGGTTAACAGGTGTACATTTGGATTTATATCTACAGTTCACTTATCTGTTACAAGCAAATTTAGGAAATTTGCTTAGTATATCTGGTATTTTATTTTCATTAATAAGATATCTTGACATGTCACATAGGTTATTATACTGTCTATCTCTATATTCCTCAGTAAGTGGACTATTAAGCACATAGTATTCAAGAGAGGACAGGAGGGTTAGGTGAGACATGATAATGATATATAAAATACTGCGAGGAATAGATAAGGTGAACAGAGACAAGATGTTCCAGAGAAGGGACACAGACACAAGGGGTCACAATTGGAAGCTGAAAACTCAGATGAGTCAAAAGGATGTAAGGAAGTATTTCTTTAGTCATAGAGTTGTCAGGAAGTGGAACAGTCTGGCAAGTGATGTAGTGGAGGCAGGAACCATACATAGCTTTAAGGCAAGGTATGATAAAGTTCATGGAGCAGCGGGAGAGAGGACCTAGTAGGTACCAGTGAAGAGGCGGGGCCAGGAGCTGAGTCTCGACCCCTGCAACCACAATTAGGTGAGTACTGTGACCATATGCCTTACCACATAATTTGCATTCAGTTTGATCATCATCTGTGTGTTTCCCAAACTGCCAGAAGTACTTGTAACCAAGCCTAAGAAAGCCGGGTATAGATACTGAAAAATCAGGGACAAAGGAATTAATGTACAATTGCTATGGATCCCATCACACATTGGATTACTCCTTCATGATAAAGTTGGTATGTTAGCCAAGAAGAGTACCCAGAAGGAGAATGTAGAATATAACTTTGGTATATCTGTGTCTAGCATCAGGAATACTATTAGGGGAGAATTAAATCATGAAAATGATTGTTATAGGAATGCAGTTAGAAGCCTGAGTAGATCTATAACCCACTATGATAACATGAACGTAGATAAGTATGTTTATGGAGCAACTTGCAATGTGAACAGACTGACTGATGTTGTAGTGGCCAGGCTTAGGCTTGGTTACAATACTTCTGGCAGTTTGGGAGACACACAGATGATGATCAAACTAAATGTAAATTATGTGATCAGGCATATGGTCACTCTCTTGAACACTATGTGCTTAATTGTCCACTTATTGAGGAATACAGAGACAGACAGTATAATAACCTATGTGACATGTCAAGATATCTTATTAATGAAAATAAGATACCAGATATACTAAGCAAATTTCCTAAATTTGCTTGTAACAGATAACTGAACTATAGATACATGGTTATCTGGAGGTTATTCCGGGGATCAACGCCCCCGCGGCCCGGTCCATGACCAAGCCTCCCGATGGATCAGGGCCTGATCAACTAGGCTGTTACTGCTGGCCGCACGCAGTCCAACGTACGAGCCACAGCCCGGCTGATCCGGCACTGACTTTAGGTATCTGTCCAGCTCTCTCTTGAAGGCAGCTAGGGGTTTATTGGCAATTCCCCTAATGCTTGATGGGAGGCTGTTGAACAGTCTTGGGCCCCGGACACTTATGGTGTTTTCCCTTAGTGTACCAATGGCGCCCCTGTTTTTTATTGGGGGCATTTTGCATCGCCTGCCCAGTCTTTTACTTTCGTAGGGAGTGATTTCTGTGTGCAGATTTGGGACCATTCCTTCCAGGATTTTCCAAGTGTAGATTATGATATATCTCTCCCTTCTGCGTTCCAGCGAGTACAAGTCAAGTGCTTCCAAGCGTTCCCAGTAGTTAAGGTGCTTAACAGAACTTATACGTGCAGTAAAGGATCTCTGTACACTCTCTAGATATGCGATTTCACCTGCTTTGAATGGAGATGTTAATGTACAACAGTATTTCAGCCTAGAGAGAACAAGTGATTTGAAAAGGATCATCAATGGCTTGGCATCTCTCGTTCTGAACGTTCACATTATCCATCCTATCATTTTCTTTGCACGTGCACTGTTGTGATCCTTGAAAGTGAGATCCTCAGACATTACTACTCCCAGGTCCCTTACATTATTTTCCCGCTCTATTGTATGACCAGAGTCTGTAGTATACTCTGTTCTAGTTATTATCTCCTCCAGTTTTCCATAACGGAGTAGTTGGAATTTGTCCTCATTGAACATCATATTGTTTACCGTTGCCCACTGGAAAACTTTGTTTATATCTTCATGGAGGTTAACTGCGTCCTCAGCAGATGACAGCCTCATGCAGATCCTAGTATCATCCGCAAAGGATGATACGGTGCTGTGATGTATATATCTGTCTATGTCTGATATGAGGATGAGGAATAAGATGGGAGCGAGTACTGTGCCTTGTGGAACAGAGCTCTTCACTATGGCAGCCTCCGATTTAACTCTGTTGACCACTACTCTTTGTGTTCGATTTGTTAGGAAGTTGAAGATCCATCTCCCCACTTTCCCAGTTATTTATTTAGCACGTATTTTATAGGCTATTACGCCATGATCGCATTTGTCAAATGCTTTTGCAAAGTCTGTGTATATTACATCTGCATTCTGATTTTCTTCCAGTGCATCCAAGGCCATATCATAGTGATCCAGTAGTTGTGAGAGGCAGGAGCGACCTGCCCTGAACCCATGTTGCCCTGGATTGTGCAGATTTTGGGAATCCAGGTGATTTGCAATCCTGCTTCTTAGCACTCTTTCAAAGATTTTTATGATGTGGGACGTCAGAGCTATTGGTCTATAGTTCTTAGTTAATGCTTTGCTGCCACCTTTATGGAGTGGGGCTATATCCGTTGTTTTAAGTGACTGTGGAATTTCACCCATGTCCAAGCTCCTCCTCCATAGTGTACTTAGGGCACGCGAAAGGGGTTTCTTGCAGTTCTTAATGAAAACAGAGTTCTATGAGTCTGGGCCCGGGGCTGAGTGCATGGGCATGTTGTCAATGGCTTTTTCGAAATCTATCGGAGTTAGGGTAATGTCGGAAATAAGGCATACATTTATAGAGTTTTGAGGCTCATTCATGAAGAAATCATTTGGGTCATCGATCCTCAGACCGATTAGTGGTTCACTAAACACAGAGTCGTACTGGGATTTCAATATTTCACCCATTTCCTTGTTGTCATCTGTGTAAGTCCCATCACATTCATCACCTTCAAAACTACCATTAGAAAACATCTTATCTCCCTGATACACCCCGTCAACTAACTACACGAATACCACCTGGTGGTTCACACTTACACTCGCTCACTCATTTGACCATAAACAGAAATATTAATCTCAGTCTTAAAATAATGAATCCTGTGATACTCCAATACTGAAACTATATACTGTGCCAAAACAAGAGCATTCACATTGCTAAACTCATAAACTAGTATTTAGTCACTTAGCCATAAGACCAACTTACCTCATAATTTGTAATATTTTACAATTAAGAATAAAACTAAGTATGCCCGAAATGCCTAGCCATGCTAAGCGTTCTAGTGGTACACTCTGTAATCACAATTTTACTACATGTAAACCAAACAATAACCAAATTTCTGTAAACTCAGCATTGTAATCCTTATAGAGAATAAACTTTTGAATTTGAATTGAATTGAATCCTGTCTGAGTAAGGGCCAATACTAGATGTGGTATATGCTTGTTTTTGGCATATGAAAAGAAATATTTTGAATTTCTTTTAATTTCACTAATAGCTTTAAGCTCCTCCTGTCTTCCTGGTTCCTGTAAGAGTCATTTAACTTAAGTTCGATAGTTTCCACTTCCCTGGTCAGTGCCTCCTTTCATGTATCAGATATTCTAGCAACTCCTGAGGAACTCAGTGACTCTTCGTCGTCTTCTGTAGAGGGAGTGTCTTTCTCTCTCCAGTTTACTCCTGCTCTTCTTCTTTTTAGGGGAATATGCACTAGAAACATGCTTCAGCTGCCAGGAAGTTGATCCTTTCAAGGCACTGGTTTGGATCCATGTTATTTAAGATATCTTCCCAACACGTTCCGTTTAGGACATGGTTTACCTGGTCCCAGTTGATGTTCTTGTTGTTGAAGTTGCATTTTGTGAAGACACCTTCACAGGTACATGCATTCTGCTGATCAGGACTCCTATGCATGTACGTCTGGACTTCGATTAGGTTGTGATCGGAATTAGTTGTTTTTTATATTCTTATGTTTCTTATCAGGTCCTCATTATTTGTGAAGATAAGGTCAAGTGTGTTTTCTAGTCTTGTTGGCTCCACTATCTGCTGGCTTAAGGTGTGTTTTTCGCAGAGACTTAGTAGCTCATGTGTGAGTGACCTTTCATCTGCACTACCTCCGAGGACTGTTTCAGTTATAACATTATGTATGCCTTAGGTTGAAACCACCAAGCAGTAAGATGTTTGGGGATGGAGCTGGAAGGTTTTCCAGACAGTAATCAATTTTCAGTAGCTGTTCCTTGAACTGTTGTGAGGTTGCACCTGGTGGCTTATATACAACCACAATGACTAGGTTTTGGTTCTCGATCTTTATTGATAGAACTTCAACTACCTCATTTGTGGTGTTCAGCAACTCCGTGCAGATGAGGGACTCTTTGACATACAGGCCAGCCCCCCCTTGTTGCCTGTTCATTCTGTCGCATCTAAAAAGGTTGTAACCACTTATCCATATTTTACTGTCAAAGTGATCTTTTGTGTGAGTCTCTGTGAAGGCTGCAAACATTGCTTCAGACTCCTCTAGAAGTCCACTGATAAAAGGTATTTTGTTGTTGGTGGATGGCTTAAGGCCCTGTATATTAGCAAATATGAACGAGGTTGTATTCTGTGTTTGTTGGGGGGTTTTTGTTTTTGGCATCAGTAGTTGTAATTCTGGGGGGGCCATGGGTGCCACGGGCTGCCCCCCTCCAGTCCAAAAAGGCTCCAAGGGGGTGGACATTTTGTTATTTCCTTCCCTTTCTTTTTCTGTTTCCGCCATAAAATCACCTGTAGTTGGTTGTCGAGCTACTATTGTTTGCTTTTGGGGTCTGGCTCCGGGTTCCTTTTAATGGATGCAGGGCAGTCATGTTGTAACACTGCTTTGGAGGCCCCGAGAGTGAACTTTTTGTTGAAGAAAGTACGGGAAAGAAGAACGACACCCCCTTTAACAGGGGGTCCAACTTTTTTTTGGGAAATGCTCAAAGTTGCATTTCCTTTTTTTTTCCCTGATATTCAGCTTACGACCCCAACATAATTTTTTGCAAAAATTTACCTTTGGTTGAGAATTGTTGGGGTGTTTGTCTTTTTCGCAGGTTCGGGGACTGCACTATAACCTCAATCCAACCAGGGTCACCCCATCCGGGTTTCCACTATTTTCCTCGAGAGGAAAAAAGGAAGACTCCTCTCCAACATCTGTACTGGGGGCCACGGTCTTTTTCAATGATGTTGATTTTCGGTTTTAGGGTGGTTTGGTGGGGGCCCCCTATAGAGACTGGGCTGGCAGAAGGCGGGGGTGGTCGAGTCACCGGGGCGGGGGGGCGACCCTGGGCCAGCATAGCATGTGGGTTATGCTATGACGGGGAGAGGGTTGGGTTTAGCCTATGTGGGTGACAATAGTTTCGATCCTGTTGGGTATGGGCATTCGCTTTTTTTGATACACTATCTTTTGCTCCCATGTTTTATTATTTTTGGTAGCACCCAAAGAGGTATCTTTTGTTTGTTTTGATTTTTTTTATCTTTTATTACTCCCCTTAGACCTTTCTGATACCTCCCAAAAAGTTTACTCTTTTTTGCACAACCAGAAACACCTTTTTTTTCGAGGTCTTTTTTTTGGGGGGCTGTATTTAGTCTATAAAGATAGGGTGTTTGGAAAAACATAGATGCATGTGATTTTGGATTTCCCCCTTTCCCAAAGGATTTTTTTTCATGTCCCCAAAATGCTGTGGACATCCTGTCTGTATCCTACTACACTCTTATCCAAGGAAAAAACTGATTTTTCCCCTTTTACCTTTTTCTTTTCTGGGCCAATAAAACAAGAGTATTTAACAACCAAGTTTCATAGTGGGTGGGGGTTTAGGGTGGGGGGAGGGGAAAAGGGCTTACCCCACTGCCACACTTCACTATTATTTTTTATTAATTTTTATTATTTAATTTCCCTTTTTTTTGCTAAACATGTTTATCTCAAGGATATACACGTATTTTTTCAAAATGCACTTTTCCCCGCTCATACGGGATCATTGTTTTATTATTTACACAGCAGCTAGGCCCACGCTAATTTTCCCACACTTCTATGGAAACTTTATTTTCCCGTTTAGTAGAGGTAACATTGTATGCTCAATTTATGTATGCTGTGATTCCCTGCACCTCTGCTACCAAACACCGTTTTTCTCTTTGGGGCTATAGTAATTACTCATCTTATGCAGCAATGGAATCTTTTTCAGGGGAAAATTTTTGCCACCAGTGGCCAAAAATCCAAAACAAAGAGGAAGGCGTAAGGAGAGGGGGATATGAGGTAATCAGTCCCCCCGCCTGGATCGATGTGTTCAGTCCATACAAATTGTGGGCGAACACATCGACTCCAGGCTGGGGACGAATTTCCCCATACTCCTCTCCTTATGCCTTTTTCTTTGTTTGGATGATAAGCCACTGTGTGGCGAAACGTTTCCTAATAAAGACCAATCTGCATAATGTCTCTACTTCAACTTGTCGGTTTTTTAAACCAATTTATCACAAAATGTCAACCTGAGCTCATGGACTTGTTCAAAGAATTCTTTTAACACTTTTCAAAAACCCTTTTTACGAAGACCTACTTCGACATGGGTGGGACCCTAGACCCCCCCCTCCGCCTCTTCACCCCCCTCACTACATATAAACCACGTCTACGCCCATCTGTACATTCTCAAAATTGATGGACTGAACACTCGACTCCAGGCTGAGGGACTGTTACCTCTACCCTCCCTCCTTTCGCCTTTCTCTTTGTTTGGACTGATGAAGCCACTGTGTGGCGAAACGTTTCCTAATAAAGTTCCCCTATGCTGCATAAGTGTTCAATCTTCAACTTTTCGGTTTTTTCAAACCTTCATCACAATACCACCCGTTATTACACTTCACTGGACCTCTGGGAATAGTTCGCTAGTGCCAGTCCTTGTAAGATTTCCCCTATTACACATATATTTTACGCTATCTGGGGGATAATTAAGATATCTTATTACAATTTAGTTCACTATGTCATGCACAAAATACCTTTTCACTCACTTATTATTATAGAAATCAATATTTGTTTTTTTCCACTTGTGTCGCATTGGGAATAATTCATAGTGCTGGTCGGTCTATTTCCACTAACCCTTTTTCCCCCACCGGCACTCTCCAGTGACACTAAATCCATATTTTTTCCCATTGGTTCACGATATTCCTTTTTTGTTTGTTCAAATGATATATGCACTTTTTGGTTGCACAAAGCTTATTTCCCCCCATTTTGTTCCCTTCTTTCTATCACGCACGCAGTTTTTTTAGGACACAACCTGTCGATTGTCCCCCCCCTCCCTAAAATTTGATATAAATCCCTATGTTTTTATAAAACCCCTTTTGGGGCCTAGTTGGTACCACTGCTCTTGCGCTTGTCCACAGGGTGGATATGGGGCACAATAAAAATAGCCACTTTGGTGGGAAAAATTTAAATTTGGGAAGGCATGTTGGGGAAGATTCTGGGGGAGTCTCCTTTATTCTTTCATGCCATTCTCACATTTTTTTTGATTTTTGTCTGCATATTTACCAAACCCTTTAATTTCTTTTCTAAAACTGTGGGCTGGGGATACTTGGGGTTGGGGAAGTGGAGACCTGTTAGGAAATATTGGGGGTTGCTTTTAAAAGTGGAGTTTGTAAAGAAGTGGGTTGGGCACTGGGTATGGGAGTGTGTTTTTGGGGTTTGAATGTTTGGTTTCATTGGGTTTTAAACCCTTTTGGGGGGGATCTATAGGGGGTTGTGAGGAGGTTTATTTGATCTTCCCCCTACTGGGGTTATCCTGTCCATCTCCATCTTCACCTCTCTTTTCTCCTATCGCCTTTGTACCCTCTCTTTCACTTTCTGTCTTTCTTCTCGTGTTCTGTCACGGTCGAGATACACCCTCCGGTACACCGACATGTCCCTTAGCCTTGCTTTCTCCTGCAGGATCCTGTTTTGAGCCGATTCTGCCTTGAAAATCACTTTGGCTGGCCAGTTTCATCTTCTTGCAAACCCCACTATTCTCAGAAAATTTGCAAACTGAGTCATGTCATCTTCTCCTATTGCTTTCATGATGCTTTCAATCACTTTTTTCTCCTCTTGTCTTCTTGCTTCATAAGTTGTGTGTGTGCACGCTCATGTGTACTCACTTAGTTGTGGTTGCAGGGGTCGATTCATAGCTCCTGCTCCCACCTCTTCACTGATCGCTACAAGGTCACTCTTCCTGCTCCATGAGCTTTATCATACCTCTTCTTAAAGTGATACATGATTATATACACCTGGAAAATCCTAGAGGGACTAGTACCGAACTTGCACACGAAAATCACTCACTACAAAAGCAAAAGACTTGGCAGACGATGCAACATCCCCCCAATGAAAAGCAGGGGTGTCACTAGCACGTTAAGAGACCATACAATAAGTGTCAGGGGCCCTAGACTGTTCAACTGCCTCCCAGCATACATAAGGGGGATTACCAACAGATCCCTAGCAGTCTTCAAGCTGGCACTGGACAAGCACCTAAAGTCGGTTCCTGATCAGCCGGGCTATGGCTCGTACGTTGGTTTGCGTGCAGCCAGCAGTAACAGCCTGGTTGATCAGGCTCTGATCCACCAGGAGGCCTGGTCACAGACCGGGCCGCGGGGGCGTTGACCCCAGGAACTCTCTCCAGATAAACTCCAGGTATATATGGATCCTGCCTCCACTATATCACTTTCCAGACTATTCTACTTCCTGACAACTCTGTGACTGAAGAAATACTTCCTAACAACCCTGTGATTCATCTGAGTCTTCAACTTCCAATTGTAACCCCTTGTTGCTGTGTTCCATCTCTGGAACATCCTGTCTCTGTCCACCTTGTCAATTCCTCTCAGTATTTTATATGTCCTTATCATATCTTCCCTATCTCTCCTGTCCTCCAGTGTCGTCAGGTCGATTTCTCTTAAACTCTCCTCGTAGGACATGCCCATTAGCTCCAGGACTAGTCTTGTTGCAAACCTTTGCACTTTCCTTATGTGCTTGGCTAGGTGTTGGTTCCAAATTGGTGTGTACTCACCTAGTTGTGGTTGCAGGGGTCGAGTCATAGCTTCTTGCCCTGCCTCTTCACTGGTAGATACTTAGTTACTCTCTCCCTGCTCTATGAGCTTTATCATACCTCTTCTTAAAGCTATGTATGGAACTTGCTTCCACTACTTCACTCTCCAGATTACTCTACTTCCGGTCAACTCTAAGGCTAGGGAAGTACTTCCTAACATCCCCATGAATCATCTGGGTTTTCAGCTTCCAGTTGTGGCCCCTTGTTTCTGAATTCCATCTCTGAAACATTCGAGCTCTGTCCACCTTGTCAATTCCTCTCAGTATTTTATACAACAGCAGTAGCAAACATTGACTGGCACACTGAGCTAGAAATCTATACAGATATTGACGAATGTATTAATAATTTTCTAAAAAAGACCCAATACCTCTATAACAAGCACTGCCCTAAAAAAACTAAACAGATGACAGCTAAGAGACTGAACAGTCCCTGGCTAACACCCAGCATTCTCAAATCCATAAATACAAAACACCAATATGAAAAACAGTACAGAATGGGTCACATAACCAGAGACCAAACAAAACGTTACTCGTCAATCCTAACCAGCCTGATAAGAAGGGCAAAAAAATTGTATTATGAGAACAGATTATCCAACTTACGAGGTGATATAAAAAAGACCTGGAAAACCCTATCAGAAATTCTAGGAACAAAAAAGATATCACGAAATAGCGAAATAAAATTAGCAAAATCAGATGAACCCCAACTCCCACCAACAGAAACAGCAAACAGACTCAATGATTTCTTCTCCACTATAGGACAAAACCTTGCCAATAAAATCCCAAGCTCAGATACCCCACCAAATGACTACCTCACCGGCAACTACCCGAACACACTGTTCCTAGCTCCGACTAACCCATACGAAGTCTCCCTTATTATCAACACACTAAAAAACAAGGCAGGAGATTTAAATACCTTACCACCCTTTATATACAAAAAAGTGTCACAAGTGCTATCACCAATCATTGCAACACTCTTTAACAAATCCATTGAATCCTCCACCTTCCCTACAGTACTCAAAATAGCAAGGGTCACCCCGATCCACAAAGGAGGAGACCAAACAGAGTTGAATAACTATAGGCCAATATCCAACTTACACCCTCTCTCAAAAATCTTCGAAAAATTAATTCATAAACGAATCTACTCCTACCTTATCTCCCAAAAAAATACTCAATCCCTGCCAATTTGGATTCAGGCCTAATAAAAATACTAATGATGCTATTATACACATGCTAGAACATATATACACTGCAATAGAGAAAAGAGAAGTCCCACTGGGGATCTTCATTGACTTACGTAAAGCTTTTGATACAGTTGACCATGACTTGCTCCACGTAAAATTGTCACACTATGGTATAAGAGGGCACTCCCTCAACTACCTCAAGTCATACCTCAGCAACAGAAGCCAATATGTGTATGCAAATGGGGCAAACTCCTCTGCACAACCAATTACAGTTGGTGTCCCACAGGGAAGTGTCCTTGGCCCTCTTCTCTTTCTCCTATACATAAGTGACCTACCAAATGCTTCGCAATTACTCAAACCCACACTATTTGCAGATGACACTACATACGTCTTCTCCCACCCGAGCCCAGTCACGCTAGCCAATACTGTAAATACCGAATTACAGAAAATATCTACCTGGATGAGAACTAACAAACTTACACTAAACATTGACAAAACCTACTTCATTCAGTTTGGTAACAGAGCTACAGATGTCCCTCTTAACATAATGATAAACGGATCACCTATCACAAAGCTAACAGAGGGAAAATTCTTAGGAATCCACCTTGATAATAGACTCAAATTTCATACACATATACAACAAATTTCTATGAAAATTTCCAAGACTGTAGGCATACTATCGAAGATACGGTACTATGCTCCACAGTCAGCCCTCCTGGCCCTATATCACTCTCTTATTTACCCCTATCTCACCTATGGAATTTGTGCATGGGGCTCAACAACAAGTAACCATCTCAGACCACTAATTACCCAACAAAAGGCTGCAGTTAGAATGATAACAAATTCTCACTATAGGCAGCACACTCCACCAATATTCAATACACTAAACCTCCTCACCATACAAAACATCCATACTTACTACTGCACCTATTACATACATAGAACACTTAACTCTGATATTAACCCTCCCCTCAAACATCTCCTTGCCAACCTCAACAGAACACATGACCATAACACAAGGCACAGATCACTCTTTGATGTTCCTCGTGTCCATCTCACACTATGTAAAAACTCAATGCACATAAAAGGCCCTAAAATCTGGAATTCATTACCTGTAAATATAAAAGAAACACTACCTGTTTATAAATTCAAGTCTCTTCTCAAAGATCACTTACTCACCCAAAACCAAATAAATACTGAATAACTGAACCTTATAAATTGTATATCTTAAATGTTTCTCACAATTATATCACATAAATGTTAAACCTAAAACCCAATCTAACTTTATTATTTTTTAAATACACTACCTAACAGAATACTCCATTCTACTGAATGTACAACAATGCATACAACCATATGACCTGTCTTTGTAATACTCACTTGTGCTTTATAGTAACCTGTTTACATTAATGTTTTATCACTGATTTCATCATTGCTTAGTTAATCTTAAGTTAATTTTAAGCCAGCCCGTAATGCTATGCATAGTATAAGTGGCTTTGGCATACTGCTCTTACCTGTATTTGTTGTACCTCTGTATGTGTGCTCAAATTTTTAAATAAAATAAATAAATAAATAAATCATGTGTCTCCTAGCCCTTCTATCCTTTAGTGTCATCAGGTTGAGTTCCCTTAACCTCTCCTCATAAGCCATACCCCTAAGTTCCGGGACTAATCTTGTTGCAATTTTTTCCACTTTCTCCAATTTCGTGACATGTTTTACTAGGTGTGGGTTCCATCCTGGTGCTGCATACTCCAGTAAAGGCCTGACGTACATGGTGTACAATGTTGTGAATGACTCCTTACTCAGATGTTTCAGGTTCACCAAGTGTGCATATGCTGCAGCAATTATTTGGCTGATGTGTTCCTCAGGAGACATGTTTGTTATAATGCTTACCTCAAGATCCTTTTCTTCAAGTGATGTTTGCAGCCTGTACTCTGTCTGCGGTCTTCTATGTACTTCCCCAATCTTCATGACGTTACACTTACTGGGGTTAAACACCAGGCGCCATCTGTCAGACCAGACTTGTTGTCTGCCCAGATCCCCTTGTAATCTTAACTGGTCCTCGCCCACTTCTATTCTCTTCATCAGTCTCACATCAGTGAACAGTGACACTTCTGAAACTATTCCTTACATCATGTCCTTCACGTATACAAGAAACAGCACCGGACCTAGGACTGACCCTTGTGGAACCCCACTCAACACATGTCCCCACTCTGACACTTACTTCATCACGTACCAATACTAGCTGTTTCCTTCCTGTCAGGTATTCCCTGATCTAATGCAGTATTTTCCCTATTATTCCTGCCTACTCCTTTAATTTTTGCACCAGTCTCTTGTGTGGTACAGTGTCAAAAGTGTTCTTACAGTCCAAAAAGATGCAATCTGCCAATCCCTCTCTCTCTCCTGTCTTACTTCTGTTACCTCATCGTAGAACTCAAATAGATCTCTGAAGCCGTGCTGATTGTCATGCATGAGCCCAATCTTTTCAATGTGTTCCACCGCTCTTTTCCTGATAATCTTTTCCATGACTTTACATACTATACAAGTCACTGATACTGGTCTGTAGTTTAACACTGCCTGTCTGTCTCCTTTCTTAAAAATTGGAACTACATTTGCTGTCTTCCACGCCTCAGTCAATGGCCCAATTTCGATAGATTTACTGAAGACTGCTGCTAGCTGCACACACAGTTCCTCTGCTTCCTCTCTCAGTATCCATGGAGATATGTTTTCCGGGCCCACTGCCTTTGAGGTATCTACTTCACCTAGCAGTTTCTTCACCTCTTCCTTGGTTATGTGTATTGTGTCCACCACCTGCTGGTGCACCTTACCTCCACGGTTTGCTGGAAGCATTCCTCTGTCTATTGTGAACACTTCTCTAAATCTCGTGTTTAGTTCATCACTTACTTCCTAGTCACTGTTTGTGAGCTCCCCTCCTTTCCTCAGCCTGATTACCTGGTTATTGACTATTGTTTTTCTCCTAATGTGGCTGTATAACAACCTTGGTTCAGATTTGGCTTTTGATGCTATGTCGTACTCGTATTGCCTCTGGGCCTCTCTCCTTATCCCTGCATATTCGTTTCTGGTTCTTCTGCTCAACTCCTTGTTTTCTTAAGTCCCTTGCCTTCTATACCTTTTCCATGCTCTAGCACACTTGGCTTTGGCCTCTTTACACCTTCAGTTAAACCATGGGCTCACTCTGGTCTTACCATTTTTTCTGTTGCCCTTTGGTATGAACTTCTCTGCCTCCATGCTCTTAGAGGTCACTAGTTCTCTCATTTCATTTACTGGCTTTCCCTAGTTCTTTTTCCCACTGCACTTCATGCAGGAAACATCTAATTCCTATGTAGTCCCCTTTTTAGAAGTTCGGCTTCTCTCGTTGTTCTCGTGTTTCTGTATCCTCCACTGTTAACTCTACAAGGTATTCAAAACTCAGAACATCATGATCACTAGCACCAAAGGGATTTTCATGTGTAATATCCCATATGTCTGAACTATTCAAGGTGAATGTGAGATCTATCCTTGCTGCAACATCCTCTCCTCTCTCTCTCTGGTTGTATCCCTAACAAGTTGGTGCATGAAGTTCTCCAATACAATCTCCACCATCTTAGCTCTCCATGTTTCTGGTCTGCCATTATGAGTAATTTTGTCCTACCCATAAGAGCCCTCCTGGCCATTTCAGCTAATGTATCCACCATTGCCCTATTGTGCTCATCATACTTTTGTCCTCCTGCTGTTCAGTGGGGGGTTATACATCACTGCTATCATCACCTTTGGTCCCCCAGTCTGAAGTGTTCCCACAATGAAGTCATCTGTTTGCCTTCTGTTCATTTCTCCCATTTCCTCAAAACTCCAATGATTTTTGATGAGCAGTGCTACTCCTCCCCCTCCTCTCTTCTCTCTTGTCTTTCCTCAGGATCTGATATCCAGGTGGAAAGACTGCATCTGTTATCATCCCTGTAAGTTTTGTCTCTGTTGGTGCTATGATGTTAGATAATGCATCAATGATTCGTTCTTGCCACTCATCACTCTTATATGTTATT
Source organism: Cherax quadricarinatus (assembly GCF_026875155.1). Lineage (NCBI taxonomy): Eukaryota > Metazoa > Arthropoda > Malacostraca > Decapoda > Parastacidae > Cherax > Cherax quadricarinatus. The sequence continues at coordinate 6,987,529 of NC_069435.1, read as the reverse complement.
CCATCTGCATTGGTGTACCATACCTATAGCTTCCTTTCCATTGCTGTATTTTGGGAGATGGAAGAGGAAGGTGCTGGCTGGGGGGTGGGAGGCAGGGTGGAATATTATGGGAGGCTGCTGTGATTGTGAAATTATTGCTTAGGGGAGTGGGGGCTATGAAGTGTGGTTTGTTTCTGATTATTGTGTTTTACCTGGAGTTTATCTGGAGAGAGTTCCGGGGGTCAACACCCCCGCAGCCCAGTCTGTGTCCAGGCCTCATGGTGGATCAGGGCCTGATCAACCAGGCTGTTACTGCTGGCTGCACGCAATCCAACATATGAGCCACAGCCCAGCTGGTCAGGTACCGACTTTAGGTGCTTGTCCAGTGCCTGCTTGAAGACAGCCAGGGGGTCAATTGGTAATCCCCCTTATCTATGCTGGGAGGTAGTTGAACAGTCTTGGGCCTCTGACACTTATTGTGTTGTCTCTTTACGTGCTAGTAACACCCCTGCTTTTCACTGGGGGGATGTCGCATCGTCTGCCAAGTTTTTTGTTTTTGTAGAGAATGATTTTCGTGTGCAAGTCCCTCTAGGATTTTCCAGGTGTATATAATCATGTATCTCTCCCGCCTGCATTCCAGGGAGTGCAGGTTCAGGAACTTCAAGCACTCCCAGTAATTGAGGTGTTTTATCTCCGTTATGCATGCCGTGAAGGTTCTCTGTACATTTTCTAGGTCAGCAATTTCACCTGCCTTGAAAGGTGCTGTTAGTGTGCAGCAATATTCCAACCTAGATAGAACAAGCGACCTGAAGAGTGTCATCATGGGCTTGGCATCCCTAGTTTTGAAGGTTCTCATTATCCATCCTGTCATTTTTCTAGCAGATGCGATTGATACAATGTTATGGTCCTTGAAGGCGAGATCCTCCGACGTGATCACTCCCAGGTCTTTGACGTTAATTTTTCGCTCTATTGTGTGGCTGGAATTTGTTTTATACTCTGAAGAAGTTTTGATTTCCTATTGTTTACCATATCGAAGTAATTGAAATTTCTCATCGTTGAACTTCACATTGTTTTCTGCAGCCCACTGAAAGATTTGATTGATGTCCACCTGGAGCTTTGCAGTATCTGCAATGAAAGACACTGTCATGCAGATTCGGGTGTCATCTGCAAAGGAAGAAACGGTGTTGTGGCTGACATCCTTGTCTATGTCAGATATGAGGATGAGAAACAAGATGTGAGTGAGTACTGTCCCTTGTGGAACAGAGCTTCTCACCGTAGCCGCCTCAGATTTTACTCTGTTGACTACTATTCTTTGTGTTCTGTTTGTGAGGAAATTACAGATCCATCTACCAACTTTTTCTGTTATTCCTTTAGCACGCATTTTGTGTTATTACGCCATGGTCACACTTGTCGAAGGCTTTTGCAAAGTCTGTATATATTACATCTGCATTCTTTTTGTCTTCTAGTGCATCTAGGACCTTGTCGTAGTTATCCAGTAGCTGAGACAGACAGGAGCGACCTGCTCTAAACCCATGTTGCCCTGGGTTGTGTAATTGATGGGTGGCGATCTTGCTTCTAAGAACCCTTTCAAAGATTTTTATGATATGGGATGTTAGCACTATAGGTCTGTAGTTCTTTGCTATTGTTGTACTGCCCCCTTTGTGGAGTGGGGCTATGTGTGTTGTTTTTAGTAACTGTGGGACGACCCCTGTGTCCATGCTCCCTCTCCATAGGATGTTAAAAGCACGTGATAGGGGCTTCTTGCAGCTCTTGATGAACGCGGAGTTCCATGAGTCTGGCCCTGGGGCAGAGTGCATGGGCATGTCATCAGATAGGCTTATGTTTGCCAAATATTGTGGCTCTCTCATAAAAAAATTAATTTAGATCTTCGACTCTCAGTCTGGTTAGCGGCTTGCTAAAAACTGAGTCATATTGGGACTTGAGTAGCTCACTCATTTCCTTGCTGTCATCTGTGTAGGACCCATCCTGTTTAAGTAGGGTCCCAATACTGGATGTTGTTCTCGACTTTGATTTTGCATAAGAAAAGAAATACTTTGGGTTTCTTTCGATTTCATTTATGGCTTTTAGTTCTTCCCACGATTCCTGACTCCTATAAGATTCCTTTAGCTTTAGTTCAGTGTTTGCTATTTCTCTGACCAGTGTCTCCCTACGCATTGCAGATATATTGGCCTCTTTTAGCCGCTCTGTTATTCTTTTCCGTTGCCTGTTAAAGGGAGCGACTGTCTCTTTCTATTTCACATCTTCTCCTCCTTTTTCTTAAAGGAATATGCCTTGAGCATACATCGAGTGCCACAGAGTTAATCTGTTGTAGGCATAAGTTGGGGTCTGTGTTGCTTAGTCTATCTTCCCAGTTTATATCGTTTAGGACTTGGTTTACTTGGTCCCACTTTATGTTCTTGTTATTGAAGTTGAATTTGGTGAAGGCTCCCTCGTGTCTGATCCCATTTTGTCGGTCTTGGGCTCCGTGCATACATGTCTGAACCTCGATTATGTTGTGATCCGAGTTATTGTTTTTGATATGGTGACATTTCATATCAGATCATCATTGTTAGTGAAGATGAGGTCCAGTGTATTCTCCTATCTAGTAGGTTCTATTATCTGCTGGTTTAAGTTGAATTTTGTGCAGAGATTTAAAAGCTCGTGTGTGTGAGTACTCGTCTGAGCTGCCCCCTGGTGTTATCACTGCAACAACATTATTTGCTATATTCCTCCATTTTAGGTGCCTTAAGTTGAAATCCCCCAGGAGCAAGATATTGGGGGCAGGAGCTGGAAGATTTTCCAGACAGTGGTCAATTTTCAACAGCTGTTCCTGGAATTGTTGGGACGTTGCATCCGGAGGCTTGTTTGGTTGATATGGGGTGACAGGGGTTGATTGAATTCTGCAAGCATTTGTGCTTGATGTTCCCCCAAAGGCTGAGCTTTCCTGTCTGTCATTGCCCGTCCTGTCTCTCTTTCCTTCCACTGATTTCGTCTTGCTCTCATTCTCAGTTCCGTTTCTTTTCGTGTTCTGTCTCGATTGAGGTACACTTGTTGATATTCTTGAGAGTCCTTTAACAGTGGCTTCTATTGTAGTATCCTGTTCTGTACCACTTCTGTCTTGAATGTCAATTTGACTGGTCAATTTTTCTCTCTCGAATACCCCCGAGTCTGTGAAAATTTTCTACCTTAGACATGTCCTTCTCTCCTGTTATTGCAGTGATGCTCTTAATCTCTTTTTCCTCCCAATGCTTTCTTTCATCATAGGTCTTCCCTTCAGCCTCCTGAAGCCCATGAATAATTTTTTTACCTCTCCCTCTCTTCTTCCCATTTTTTCCCTCCATATCTCTGGATCTGATTTTAAGCATCTCCTTTGTTGTTTCCTTTATCATCTCTTGGACACCCTAATGACCTGATATTACTTCTGCAAAAGACTTGTTAGCTCTCTCCCCTCCTTCAGTCCCCTCGCTGCCTGCTGATGTTCCCATTTCAGTCACCTTGCTCCTTTCGTACCTCATCTTTATATCCTGCTTCAGCACATCCATTTTAACAATATCCACTAGGAATTTTTATTGACCTAAGAAAAGCTTTTGACACAGTAAACCACGAAATCCTACTCCACAAACTTGACCACTACGGTATAAGAGGCCATGCACTTGCTTATTTCAAATCTTACATTACTAATAGGTATCAGTACGTCACCATTAAAGACACAGCATCAGCAACACGGCCACTTGATACTGGAGTTCCGCAGGGAAGTGTCCTTGGTCCCCTGCTCTTCCTCATATACATCAATGACCTTCCAAACGTATCCCAACACCTGAAACCCATTCTCTTTGCTGATGACACGACTTATGTCATCTCTCATCCTAATCTTGCCACCCTCAACACCATTGTGAATGAGGAGCTGATTAAAATATCGACTTGGATGACAGCCAATAAACTTACGCTTAACACTGACAAAACTTACTATATTATGTTTGGTAGCAGAGCAGGAGATGCACAAATTAATATTAAGATTGACAACACTCTAATTAAACCAGAAATAATGGGGGAAAATTCCTAGGCTTATACCTTGACAACAACCTGAATTTCAGCACCCATATCCAGCATATAGCCAAAAAAGTATCCAAAACGGTTGGGATCCTCTCCAAGATACGATACTACGTGCCGCAAAATGCCCTTCTCACACTATACCACTCGCTTATTTATCCATCCCTCACTATGCTATTTGTGCTTGGGGGATCAACTGCAGCAACACACCTAAAGCCAATAATAACCCAACAAAAAGCTGCAGTAAGAATAATCACTAAATCCCATCCCTGGCAGCACACCCCCCCACTCTTCAAAGATCTAAACTTACTCCAGTTCAGTACATCCACACTTACTACTGTGCAATCTATATCTACAGGGCCTTAAACTCTAATATCAACCTTGACCTAAAACGCTTTCTTGATAGTTGTGACAGAACCCACAGGCATAACACCAGAAACAAACATCTCTACGACATTCCCCGTGTCCAACTAAACCTTTACAAAAATTCAATGTATGTTAAAGGCCCTAAAATCTGGAATACCCACCTGAGAACTCTAGAACTGCAGACACATTCATCACCTTCAAAACTACCATTAGAAAACATCTTATCCCTCTGATACACCCCGTCAACTAACTACACGAATACCACCTGGTGGTTCACACTTACACTCGCTCACTCATTTGACCATAAACAGAAATATTAATCTCAGTCTTAAAATAATGAATCCTGTGATACTCCAATACTGAAACTATATACTGTGCCAAAACAAAAGCATTCACATTGCTAAACTCACAAACTAGTATTTAGTCACTTAGCCATAATACCAACTTACCTCATAATTTGTAATATTTTACAATTAAGAATAAAACTAAGTATGCCCGAAATGCCTAGCCATGCTAAGCGTTCTAGTGGTACACTCTGTAATCACAATTTTACTACATGTAAACCAAACAATAACCAAATTTCTGTAAACTCAGCATTGTAATCCTTATAGAGAATAAACAATGACCTCAGCTGCTATAGCTTGTGATTCCCACTTCTTGCTCTCTGCAGATAGCTTCTCTAACATGTTATTGCAAAGCTCATTTAACCTTTTTTACCATTCTTGATCCATTTTGTTCTTAAGCCTTTGTACCCATTTGTGGAAAATACTGAATATATTTTCCGAAAATACGGTAATTTATAGGTAAATAGATGGCCTATATTGTATTTAATAAAAATTTATGTCATAGAAAATGGGAATTTTCTGCACCTGGGCAGGAGGGTCGCCATTGTTAATTTGAATTGGATACAACGTTAGTGTAATGGGAAGGAATTTTCGTGCTCTAGAGGTTAAAATTGGGCTGACACCTCTCAAATAGGAGGCAAAATTGTTGGATGTGCATTCCTGCATAACTTGAGATATCAGGCGACAGGACAGGACAACTCCAGGAACCTCAGATAAGCTGTCTAATTTATGTTTAATTTCTGGCCAGTAAAATTTTCATAAATGTAGGCAAAAGGGGGGGGGGTCCTGTACATGACACATTAATCTCCAGTCAAATTGGTGTGTGATATTAAGATATAGTCTCCTTCTGTTATGTATATGTGTTTATTTATAATCATTTTTTAATTTAATATACAGTCCACAAATTTATATATTTACCAGTATTCCTGGAGATGTATAATTCATTTAAGTAATAGGTCCAGAGCAACTTGTGGATATGACAGTGGTAGGTATCGAAGGGGGACATTTTTGCGACCTAGGTATCCCAAATTCCTACTTGTCTAATTGATAAATAATAATTATCTATGTTCATTTACTATTATGTATATAATGATACATACAGATAAATGCAATTTTCCACACCATTCTTCCTTTTCAGACCAGCCATCCTCGGTTCCTTTGCCTTTACATCCTCCCTTTTGAGATCCCATTTTTTTTATCCTGTTAGGATGCTCTAGCTCCTTTAGCTTTGTGTAAAAATGTGTGTGGGTTTATGTGCTAATGTGTTAGGTTAGGTTTGTCTGAGTATGTGGATACGTGTGTGTGTGTGTACTCACCTAGTTGTGGTTGCAGGGGTCGATTCATAGCTCCGGGACCCGCCTCTTCACTGGCCGCCACTGGGTCACTCTCCCTGCACCATTAGTTTTATCATACCTCTGCTTAAAGCTATGAATAGATCCTGCCTCCACTACATCACTTTCCAAACTATTCCACTTCCTGACTACTATGTGACTGAAGAAATACTCCCTAACATCCCTGTGATTCATCTGTGTGTGTATTGCCTACCGCCCATATCCATCCTGTGGGCGGTAGAGGTACATAATGGGTCCAGGGACTGGACCCCAAAGTTATGATAGCGAAACTAGTTACAAAGTGTGTGTGTGGTTACGCACTCGTCTCTGAGAAAAAAAAAGGGGGGGGGGGGGTCCACTTCATCACGCTAGGCTACTTTAGTCTTTTGAAGATTTTACAATTATTTCTCACTCTATTCCTTATTAATATATACCAGTATTTACTATTATAATACTGGTGTACACGGTATATTTTT
>NC_069435.1:6898365-6980483 GCF_026875155.1 Cherax quadricarinatus | reverse complement strand
TGATTCTCGGAAAGTGCTTTAAAGACCAACTTTTGCAAAAGCTTCTTGTTTTCCGTTACTGATAATTACGTTAGACCTTTTTGTAAGGACTCGGCTAGAAAATCAACTGCGTTGTACTTGCTATCAGTCTTCTGAGCAAGACGGCACCTATCCAATTGAACAGCATCAGTGTCAGATAAAAGGGTTTTAGAAAAATCGGGAATTTTAAAAATGGAGCAGATGTTAGCTTTTCTTTTAGAGTTTGGAATCTGTTTCTTGACGGAAGGCCCAAAAACAAAAGGAGCACTTTCTTAAGCCTCAGTTAGAGGACAGCTATGGAAAAAAATTTTAGCAATGAAAGACTATAAAAAACCTGCAAAAAGCCCCAAAAAGGATTTTACGGCATCAGCGGGTTTTGGGGAGTTGGAAAAATTTAGTACTGCGTTCTTTATTTTGGTCAGTCTAACCCCTCTAGAGTACACTGCCCAAGAAACAAATTTTTCTGATCTAAAAGGCTTTTAGACAGTTTAAATTTTTTAAAAATTTGTTCTTCAAGTTTTCCAAGTACTGTATCAAGTTTTTTCAGAGTGGCCACCGCTTTCGACATGACAAACGTCGTCAAAATACACCAAATAAGTTTTTTACCACAGACCCAAAGATTTTGGTCATGATCTAAGAACTGATGGGAACGATCGTAATCCAAACGCCATACGAGGAAATGAAATACCTGTGGGAGGGAAAAAGCTTTTAAACTTTTGGGCTGCCCTCGGAAAGGACCCAAAACCCTTGTAAAAAGTTCAGGGTCGAGAAACTTTGTTATTCCGAAAATGCGAAAAGGTCACCTATACGGGAAGGGGGAAACGATCGGAAGGGTTTTCGCGTTTATTTTCCTAAAGAAATCAGGGGGGGCCCAAGGCCCATCCTTTTTAACACAGGATCAAGGCGCTTCCGGGGTGAATTGCTTGTGCAAAAATCCATCATTGAGCATTTGATTATCATTCCTCTGCGACAGCAACTTGTAAATGAGCATTCGTACGCGGGTATGTAAATAGGTCAGTACCGGTTCAAGTGGAAAAAACGATGGACAATAAGTTCGTTTTAACCCACCCTTCTCACCTGGAAGGCAATAGTTTACACGTTTGTTCAACAAGTCAACAAAAGCTTTACTTCTCTGGAAGTCAGTAAAGGGGCAAGTCTTTCTCCTCAACTGGGGAAAAAAGATGATCCGAGAAGTTGATAGGCTCCCCGGGAGAAATAAAAACACCGACCCACTGGTCAGGGGACACTTCCCCTGTACTTGAACAGGGTAAGGATATAACTAGGTCAACGGGTTGGGATTTGCTCTGAGACGAACACTGTGACCCAAGTGTTACAAAAGTAAATGATCTTACTGTCCTTACAATGTGTAAGGGAAATTTTTAACAAAAAACCTTTTGACCTTCAGGAAACACTGTCAAATAGACGGTATCACCATCTAACATTAGGAACAACAACAACACCATGGAAGCACTAGCGCAAAAAGAGCTCTTTCTGAAACCATGTGACACAACAGAGATGGGATTACTATTTTCAAGTAATCGTTTCGACAAGATCCCCCGTGGGGAAACTACTACTCGAACTAGCATCATTGCAGGATAGGCTGTGCATCAAGGCAGTCTGAGTGTCCTCGGACACTTGAGGCAACGGAACACTAGTACCTGCAAGTCTGAAGAATAGGTGGAACACAAAAGGGAGTGACAGAATACCAGTGCCTTGACCGCTAGGGTACGCTACTGGTAATCATTGGCTTGAAAGGACTTGTAAAAATGCGTACATCATACTCTGCAGCATTATGACAGATTTCTGATCCAAGCTGGTAACCAACGCCCAGAATGTAAACGATTAGTCATCGTATTTGGGCATGCCATCGTCGGGGATCGAGCACAATGGCGTGATGTCTCGCATGGGAAGCAAATCCCAGAAGAAGGTCACCAGGGAAAGTAAACTTGTCGAAGAGCAACCAGAAAAGCATCAGTAAAGTCTGCTGCCTCTTGGATATAAAGGTGAGCGTAAGTCATCACCTCGGACTCGCAGAGAGAACCAGGCCTACTCCACTCAAGGAAGGTTACAGTAGTTGGTTCATCGAGGAAGGATACTTCGTAACCGCTTCTTCTGTGTTTTAAAAACAAGCTAGACCTAATTGATATTAACTTGCGCACCATATCCATGAACACTGAACGGCGCATTATGGACAGAAGCATGTACTACTGGACCAATCGTTGTCATTAGAACTCATATGCAAACAGGAAGTTGAGTTTATCATCGGAAGGAAAGCACTTCAACTTCCATCCCCAAATCCTCTACGTCATCAGCGAGAACGTGTGAAGCCACATCATCACAGGATTGTCATTCTCTGAGGACAGGCTTAAGGCTTCAAAGGAATTGTGAAGCGGGGATGGCATACCTCATTATCACTTACCGTTCACCATTGGGCGGTTGACACCGTGGGGCGCTCAATTCCCCCGAATTGGAAGAATGGAGCCTGGGTTTGATTAGACTGTGAACCACGACGTCTGTTTTCCTCTCCTGTCTCAGCGGTTGGAACGGCCATGGAAAGATCTAGAGTACCGCAAATTGTAGATCGCATGCACTGCGATTATCATGTCCATGAAATTCACATGATGAGTACAGGTATGGAAGATCTGACTGGTACTCATCAATCCGTACACGCTTCTTAGGGTTAACTGGCATAACAATTACTAGCGATATTGGCCACTAAACCACAATGTAGCAATTATTTGACTAGTGGTTATCTGGAATCTTACTAATGGGTTTACGTGAATGATAGCTTCTTAACACTTGCTTTGGATTATGAGCGTGAGTGATTGCTGTTGGGAGTTTGGTAGTAGCACAAACTAAAGGAGTACAAGTATTGGACAAGGTGTTTGTGCATGTAGACCGTACGATAAGGGAAGGATCCCTCGGGACACAAAATTCTACATGGATTAGAGCTTTAAGTTGGTCCCAATATTAGCATCTAGCGGACTTGAATTGTACACATACTGTAGATGTCGGTGGCATAGTTGTTAAACCGCCTCCCAATGCCAGCTAATCTGGCAAATCCATCCAAGGGCTGGTTTATCACAATCGTAAGATAACTTGAATTTCGGGGCCTGCTTTTAACAATGAAGGACATTAGGTTTATTTGAGACGGAGAGCAAACACCTCTAATGACACTCTGGTCTCGGGGCTGTGCAAACTAATTCTTATGTATAACAACGAACGGGATCTGTTTTTTTCTCGTCACTGGTTCAAGATAATGCGAATTAAACAGTTTCATAATCTTGCACTGGTCCAGATCTTGGAGGGGTCCTTTCATTCGAATTAATTTAATACTTTTGAGGCAGCTGAAGAACGGGCTAGACTCTCCTTTTCCGATACTTAATTAAAAGACTCTCAGATGGGGGACCATCAACTGAAGCTTCAGCTTCCTGTCTCTAACGGCAGTAAAGACCAACCCTCAGGTTGTCTGGGACAACATTGAATAATGGCATAGCATCATACGGATCCCGAGTTGAAGTTACGCATGCCAGAAGGCTGAGTTATGTCTATCGTTTGATACGGAGTTACTCGAATTTTGGGCTGACACATTAATGGTTAGTACTAGCACAAGTGCTGGGCAAATCGCTAGAGAAAACTTGAGATCTTGTTTGCAAAAGTAAAAACAGAATTTAGAGAACAGAGAAAATGAGATAACTGAGGAACACACAACAACAGTGAATTTAAATGGAAGAAAAGAATGCTTAACTATTCTGGCAATAAGTAAATTAAAAAATTGACAAGTTACACATAAGCAAAGAACTCACCACTAGAAAAAAAAAAAAATATTCAACTTAAACAACACTGAAAAATCAAGAGAACTTTTTACTTTGAGCTCAAATCAAATATGCCCAATTTTTCTTTAAAATTGAATAAATGTGCACAGTGAGGTTGTCTATACTTTCAAATGCAACAAGGAAATACACAATAAAATGATAAAATGGACTCAATAAAAAACTTGTGCAAAAATTAAAACAAACATCACAATTCCACTGAATTAAAAATTAAAATGACAGACAGAATAAAATACTAATGCACAGAACAGAGCATAAGAAACTTGCAACTGTAATAAACTGTATGCACACCACATGCATAAAATTTTCTTCAAGAAAAACTTAAAAAAAAAAAAAAAAATAATAGGAACACAATATTTGTCACAAGAATTATTGCAAAATGAGTATGTGCAATGAATATAAATTATAACAACCACAAGAAAAGAAATATATCAAGGAATGAACACTTTAAAACTCATAAATGCACTTAAACAACAAGGCAAAGAACAAAATTTACTTCATAAGGAGAATTTAAAAATTGCACTAAGAGTTAATTTGTTCAATAGAACATGAAAAAAATAATAGGTGCAAAAAATAACAAAACAAAAGACGAGTGTTGAAACACATACAGTGATGCAGAACACATCAACATACACACAATACTGAGAATTTTCTTGCAATGACACGATGTGTGAAAAATTTTGTAAATATGAGCTCGTTGCTGGTTCCCTTTTAAAACATGTGCACTATGTCAGTGGAAATAAGACAAATAAGACATCTGGCTAAATAGAAATAGATATGAACAGCAAGGAATTGTACAACACACAGGGAACAAAACAGAAATTACACAAATGCTGGAAGATAAAAATAACAGACAACCACTGAGTTTGTGATGCAGAATATGAGGTTGAAAAAGTTACTTGAGTTAATACACCTGGATTCCTGAAGTTTAAACACAAGTCTATAATGCACATATGTTGCACACACAACAAAGGAAACACTAAGTACTTAGCTTCAAGTGTGATTATAAAAAGAAACACAACACAACAGATAAAAATAATGCACGAAAGATTAACAACTGAATTAAGGGGATTAAAAGAAATTAATGCAATCCAGTAAACATATAAACACTGGAGTTCTGATCAAGAGTCACTGAATTCACTAAGAGAAAAAATTCACTGGGAACACAAAAGAAATGTCTCATCACTCGCAAATGTCTCTAAAAAAAAAAAAATATTTATAGCTGTAACACTGAAAAAAATGAGATTGATTGGATTGTTTATATCCGTCTGCTGCTGTCCCCCTGCACAGATGATCGTCAGAATAGCGCTTAAGATCGGGCGAGAGACAACACACGGAGGCTTATAAAGATTGCGCGAACACACTCTAGCGCTTGACCCTCCAATGTGATCCCTTAAAATAAGTGAGCTACAACCCTTAGCAGGAGTGCACCAAAACACTGATGAGTAGACTAGTTTGTAATGGCCGACATTCGTTGGGTTTGTGGGTAATGGCTGAGCTAGCGTCTGAGACCTGGCAAATGGTGCGACACACCGTGATCGGAGTGTTGGGCTTATGGTTGAACGTCGTAAGCCTCACTGAGAAAACCCACACTGCCGGCGAAGATAATTCTAAGCCGGCGGCTTATGAATAAAACCGCACGGAAAAACTACAAACACCACAAGGAAGAACCAGGAGCACTCAGAATGCTTGGAACATGAATCACAACGATGAAGACTAGTCCACGGGCTTGCTGAGTACTGGGGTACGACACCTTGGTAGTTTGCTAGCTCTGGCTTATCTTAACCCTTCACACAGAATGCTTGATAACTTCACACGATGAGCACAGCAGAGGGTGGGAAGCTGGCTTGGCAGGCAAAATAATTGGATGGAGTAGGCAGCTTTACATGGACTATCCGGGTGTTCTGACGCTCCCCCCACCACAGGACAGGAAGCTGGCTTATTTTGTGCAAACTCTGGTCAACCCCACGGGAGTAATGCAAGAAATGCAGTAACACTAAACAAGTGAGACTGACCATTGAATAATGTATGAAGCTGGTAGAGTAGCTGTCTTTGAGTAGCTGGATGGGGTGAACCTCGGTAGTCCCGATAGGCCTACCTGTCAACGAAATGGCCCGTGCTTGCTGGTTCGACAATTTTTATCTCCAGTAAATCGCTGTAATCGTCAGAATTACAGGCTCACGTCGCTGTCACCATTTTCGTAAGGGGTTCTTAATGAGATATCGTAGGTTTAAAGAAGACACACTAATTGGTAGGAACGGTAGGTGTATGTGTCAGACTGAGATAGAGAGATGGAGCCCCGTTGCCAAGCCTGTTCACAGTTTGTAAGGTCTGGCCGCCCAGTGAAGACGGGATCAGAGGAATGTCCTCCTCGTGAGCAACCCGTGACAGTCACACCAAGCCACAGGCCTACGAGGGATCTCGTTTCTAAAGCATCAGGGGATTACTAATATGCTTATGATATATAATACTGGGAAATACAGGGATCATCAACTAGGCTGACAGACAACAGGTAGAACAGACACAGTTAGACAGACACAGGTAGACCAGACACATTTAGACAGACACAGTAAGACAGACACAGGTAGACAGAACAGTAGACAGAACACAGGTAGAACAGACACAGTAGACAGACACAGGTAGACAGACAAACAGGGTAGACAAGGACACAGGTAGACCAGACACAGGTAGACAGACACAGGTAGACAGACACAGGTAGACAGACACAGGTAGACCGACACAGGTAGACCGACACAGGTAGACCGACACAGGTAGACCGACACAGGTAGACCGACACAGGTAGACCGACACAGGTAGACCGACACAGGTAGACCGACACAGGTAGACACACACACACAGGTAGACACACACACACAGGTAGACACACACACACAGGTAGACACACACACACAGGTAGATAGACAGATAAACAGACACACAGAGATACACAGATATATAGGCAGACAGATACAGACAGGTTTATGTGCAACAGTGAAAACAAATAGAGAGTTTGAGAGTAAGAGCCTTTCTTGCCACAGACTTCATCTTAGGGGCCATGGTGAAATTTACTGTTCAGTTAGTACAGTTAATACAGTATGATGCTGCTGATAGGACAGGGTTACTCAAACTGATGCTGTCTGCATGACGCATTGCCGCCGCGAGTATTGTCAAATATTGTACAGTAGTGTGCATCAGCCGGCCCAGCCCAGCTGCCAGATGCACGGTCGTAAGTCGAGTGGACGTATGTCGAGCAGGTCGTAAGTCGGATGGTAGGTGTACATACACTCATAAATTCTAGCGGCTTCAAATCGAGCAGGAGAAAGCTGGTAGGCCCACATGTGAGAGAATGGGTCTGTGTGGTCAGTGTGCACCATATAAAAAAAAAATCCTGCAGCATGCAGTGCATAATGAGAAAAAAAAACTGTCCTTTTTTTTTTTTAATAATAAAAATGCCGACTTTGTGGTCTATTTCGTATAGTATTTATGGTTATATTCTTGTTTTCTTGGTCTCTTTTGATAGAATGGGAAACATATTGATTGGTTTCACTATGAAAAGAACCTTGAAATGGAGCTCGAAGTAGGGGAAATGTTTGATTTTTGCCGATGTTCAAAAGCAAACAGATGTCATTTTCCAATAAAAGTCCAATTAGCCATTCTAATATGCAGTCATGAATGGGTTGACATTATTTATACAATTATTACAGTATTGCAGTAGTCTGCATAACAGTAAATCTTCTATTTTTTGTGTGAATAAAAATTCAAAATAGAAAGCAAGAGTAATATCAGAGGGGCCTGGAGACATGACTGATGAACAAAGAAAATGTTATTTTAGAGCCAGGAATGTCTGCATTGTTCATTCTGGACCCTATTTTGAAATTGTCACATTTTTTAATTTTCGTGAAATTGCCCAAATTGCAAATTTCTGACTACGTTATTGAGTAGTTGAAATCAGTAAATGGGCAGTTTCTTGTCAATCGATAGAAAAAAATAAAGGTCTAAAGAAATAGCTATGAGTTTGGTCAACTGGAACAATGGAATTAGCCAAAAATAGGGCTCAAAGTGGGCGAAATCGCCGATTCATAAATATCGCTTAGGTCACTAACTTCGTGAGAGCTTAATTCCATCAGTTTTCCATCAAATTTCATTCTATTGGTGCATTACAATTGGGAAAAGATTTTCTATCATTTCATAAGTTTTTTTTTTTTTTTTTTTTTTTTTTTTTCGCGACACCAGCAGATGCATCAGGATTTGGGGTTGCGACAGTCAAGGGGTTAAGTGATGTGTCTGACCTCACTAGGTCAGATACATCACTAGGTCTGACCTCACTATGTCAGATACATCACTAGGTCTGACCTCTCACTAGGTCAGATACATCACTAGGTCTGACCTCTCACTAGGTCAGATACATCACTAGGTCTGACCTCTCACTAGGTCAGATACATCACTAGGTCTGACCTCTCACTAGGTCAGATACATCACTAGGTCTGACCTCTCACTAGGTCAGATACATCACTAGGTCTGACCTCTCACTAGTCAGATACATCACTAGGTCTGACCTCTCACTAGGTCAGATACATCACTAAGGTCTGACCTCTCACTAGGTCAGATACATCACTAGGTCTGACCCTCTCACTAGGTCAGATACATCACTAGGTCGACCTCTCACTAGGTCAGATACATCACTAGGTCTGACCTCTCACTAGGTCAGATACATCACTAGGTCTGACCTCTCACTAGGTCAGATACATCACTAGGTCTGACCTCACTAGGTCAGTGAGGTCAGACGGTCAGTGAGCTTAAGGTCACTAGGTCAGTAAGCTTAAGCCGGTGAGAGAATTGGACCTGCCTCGCATGGGCCAGTAGGCCTGATGCAGTGTTCCTTTTTTCTTATGTTTTTAATAAAATGTATGAATGAACATTTAACATCACATTTACCTTTACTGAAAAGACTTGGTGTATGGCAGACAAGGCGGAGGGGAGAGGGAGGCGAGTTTATTGTTGGAGAATATGACACTAATATCGACTCTATAGCTTATTTATCTATCACCATTCAACTAATATGACATAAACAATACAGTGGACCCTCGACTAACGATATTAATCCGTTCCTGAGAGCTCATCGTTAGTCAAAATAATCGTTAGTCAAGTTAATTTTCTCCATAAGAAATAATGGAAATCAAATTAATCCGTGCAAGACACCCAAAAGTATTGAAAAAAAAATTTTAACACATGAAATATTAATTTTAATACACACAACTGAAGAAGAAAATGCACAGTTACATGACACTTACCTTTATTGAAGATCTGGTGATGATTGATGGGATGGGAAGAGGGGAGTGTGTTGATGGTCTTAGTGTTTAGAAGGGGAATCCCCTTCCATTAGGACTTGAGGTGGCAAGTCCTTTTTCGGAGTTACTTCCCTTCTTTTAATGCCACTAGGACCAGCTTGAGAGTCACTGGACCTCTGTCGCACAACATATCTGCCCATAGAGGCCTATACCTCCCGTTCCTTTATGACATTCCTAACATGTTTCACAACATTGTCAGTGTCACTATTAAACACTTGTTCAAGTTTCAGTCCTTTGCTGTCTATGTACTCCTTGAATTCCTGCACATATTTTTCAGCTGATTTTTGGTTCAAACTGGCAGCCTCACCATGCCTTATCACACTATGTATGCCACTACGATTCTTAAATCTCTCAAACCAACCTTTGCTGGCCTTAAATTCACTCAAATCACCACTAGTTGCTGGCATTTTTCTAATTAAACCGTCATGCAACTTCCTAGCCTTTTCACATATGATCGCTTGAGAGATGCTATCTCCTGCTATCTGTTTTTCGTTTATCCATACCAATAACAGTCTCTCAACATCTTCTATCACTTGCGATCTCAGTTTCGAAAACATAGTTACACCTTTGGCAAGAACAGCTTCCTTGATTGCCGTTTTCTTGGCCACAATAGTAGCGATGGTTGATTGGGGTTTTGTGTACAGCTTGGCCAGCTCGGAGACATGCACTCCACTTTCATACTTAGCAATGATCTCTTTCTTCATATCCATAGTAATTCTCACCCTTTTTGCTGTAGGGTTGGCACTAGAAGCTTTCTTGGGGCCCATGGTGACTTATTTTACAGGTGCAATCACTAAAAAGGCTGTGATAATATGAAATGTTCCGATTGTATGCTTGGAAGCGACCGCGGTGGCTGGCTGGCTTGTAAACACTGGCCAGAAGTGGACGCGTCTCAGACGGAAGGAATAGTGTTGGTCGAGTTTTTTAGCGCTAATCGAGGCAAAATTTTTGCGATAAAATGTATCGCTAGTCAGATTTATCGTTAATCGATGTCATCGCTGGTCAAGGGTCCACTGTATTAATAACATAGAAACGTGACATATACTCTAGAATGAATAAAATAGGTCATTATGTTTGTAATGACAGGTGTTCTGTTGTTGTTGTTGTTGGGTGTATAATGGCCACTGTAAGCATAAGCCATACATAATGTTGGTGAAGGCTGCAGTGTTTTCTGTAGCCCTATACAACTCCAACAACAGTGGAGGAGTTAGAATAGCTGAATCACTGAAGAAGGCAACCTCTACCACCATCACAACCACTACCACCATCACTACCACTCTCTACCAGCATCACAACCACTACTACCCTCTGCCACTCAAATTCTTTAACCCTTTCAGGGTCCAAGGCCCAAATCTGGAGTCACGCACCAGTGTCCAAGAATTTTCAAAAAAAAAATTTGTTATTTTTTCTTATGAAATCGTAGAGAATCTTTTTGTGAAGGTAATAAAACAAAAAGTACGAAATTTGGTGGAAAATTGACGAAATTATGCTCTCGTGAATTTTGATGTGTCAGCAATGTTTACGAATCGGCGATTTTACCGACTTTGACTCCCATTTTAGGCCAATTACATTATTCCAATCAACCAAATTCTTAGCTATTTCACTAGTATTACTTCTATTCTATCGATTGAGCACAAGAAATCGCCAAGTCAACTGTTTCAACTACAAAATAAAGTGATCGGAAATTGTTAATTTGGCCAATTTAACACAAAGTTCAAAATATTTCAATTTCAAAATAGGGTCCAGAATAAACAATGTAGGCATTCCTGGCACTAAACTAACATTTCCTCTGTTCATTAGTTATGTTTTGAGGCTTTACAAATAAATTCCATTTTGATTTTTTATTCACATAATGAATTTTTATTCACACCAAAAAATAGAAGATTTACTGTTATGCAATACTGTAATAATTGTATAAATATCATCACCATATTTGTGAATGTATAGTAGACCCACCAGCTGACGTGTATTAGACGTGTGAGGTCGTTTGTTTACTCTTGAATATCGGCAAAAATTTAACATTTCCGCTACTTTGAGCTCAGTTTCAAGCCATTTCCAGTGCTAAAACCAATGAAAATCATCTCTATTTTTGTAATATGTCTTCCATTCTATCAAATGAGACCAAGAAATCGCAAATACAACTATAAAAAACATACGAAAAAAACACTGCAAAGTTGCTGTTTTAATCGAAAAATCATGATTTCAGTTTTTTTCTCTCATTATACACAGTGTGCTGCAGGATCTGTTTTATGTGGTGCACACATACCACATAGATGTATTCTCTCATATCTAGGCCCAAATGTACCACTCACAGTTTATCAGAGTGAGCTGAGCTCATGGCGTAGATCTACGGTTTGGACACTCACCGTAAAGCCGTAGATCTACGGGACGGACCCTGAAAGGGTTAACAAAGGGCTGGCACTAGAAGCTTTTTTTGGGCACCTGGTGGCTTATTTAGCAGTCACACACAATAAACAAGTGGCAAAAACAATGGATTATTATGAAGTGTTTCATATGACCTGGCAGGATATATTCACTCACCGAGAAACAATGCTACACTGGCTGAGAATGTGTGTGAGAGGTGGCTTTGTCTGTGTGCTGGGCACTAGACAGGTTCCACACGATCGACGACAACGAAGGTAATGAACAAAAACAGAACCAAAAAATAGACAAAAATTGGCCAAAACCAAAATCGGTGATAAAGGAGATCGATGAAAATGGAGGGTCCACTGTACAGTAGGGCCCCGCTTTAGTGTTTTGCCTTATGGCCTTCTGCTAATACAGCGACTTCAAATTATGACCAGAATTTGCTATATGGCAAGCAGTCTTTCAAATACGGTGCGCCCCACCTGGTTTGTTTACATTCTCCGTGAGCAGATCTATTATGTCTGGAACTTTCCAGAATTTCAAGTGTTTTAAGGTTATTTTGTGTTTTATATGTACTTTGATAATTATGCTTATGTGTACCTGTACCTAAATATACTTACACACTGTGCTGGTGTGCAGGTTCACATTAAAATCACTGAGTCTCTCTACTCATGATGCCATAGTAATACTAAGTAATATTAATCTCTCTTGGGCACATTAACCCTTTCAGGGTTGGTGCCGTAATAGTACGGCTTGCACGCCAAGGTTGGTGCCGTACTAGTACGCATAAATTCTAGCGCCTTCAAATCTAGCGAGAGAAAGCTGGTAGGCCTACATATGAAAGATTGGGTCTATGTGGTCGGTGTGTAAAGTATAAAAAAATCCTGCAGCACACAGTGCATGAGAAAAAAAAAACTCCGACCGTATTTTTGCTTTAAAACAGCGACTTTGCAGTGTATTTTCGTATGGTATTTATGGTTGTATTCTAGTTTTCCTGGTCTCATTTTATAGAATGGAAGACATATTACGGAAATTGAGATGATTTTTGTTGGTTTCACAATGATAATTACCTTGAAATTGAGCTCAAAGTAGCAGAAATGTTCTATTTTTACCAAAGTTCAAAAGTAAACAAATCATGCCACACGTCCAATACACGTCAACTGGTGAGTCTAATATTCTTTCACAAGTGCGCTGATATTATTTATACCATTTCTACACTAATGCAGTAGTCTGCATAACAGTAAATCTTCAAATTTTTTTTGTGAGAATAAAAATTCAAAGTGGAAAGCAAAAGAAATATAAGAGGGGTGTGGGGACGTGACTAATGAACAGAGGAAATGTTATTTTAGTGCCAGGAATGTCTGTCTTGTTTATTCTGAACCCTATTTGGAAATTGGCATCTTTGGAAATTTGCATAAAATTGGCAAAATTGCTAAATTCTGACCACTATTGGATAGTTGAAATTGGTAAATGGGGGGTTTCTTGTTCTCATTCGATAGAAAAAATGGAGTTCTAGCGAAATAGTTAAGATTTTTGTCAACTAGTACACTGGAATTGGCCGAAAATAGGGCTCAAAGTGGGCTAAATCGCCGCTGCGTCAACATTGTTTGAGACTGCTAACTTCGCAAGAGCATAATTCCATAAGTTTTCCATCAAATTTCATACTTTTGGTGTCATTATGATAGGGAAAATATTCACTATATTTTCATAAGAAAATATTCACTATATTTTCATAAGAAAATATATATATATATATATATATATATATATATATATATATATATATATATATATATATATATATATATAATATATATATATAATATATATATATATATATATATATATATATATATATATATATATATATATATATATATATATATATATATTATATTTTTTTTTTTTTTTTCTGAAAAATTTTCAACCCTAAGAACAAGTTTGGGAGAGGGCCTCTCGAAAGGGTTAACATTGGGATAAGATTCTCTATTTCATAATAAAAATTAATTTTCTTTTTTTTATAAATTTTGGGGTCACGACAGTCAAAGGGTTAACAAGTCATCATAGCCTCTTAAATTTTTCAGTAAACAGGCAGTTTCTCTAAGTATCAAACAAATTGTGAAAAAAAACATAAATGTAGGACTGATCAAATAGATGGTACTGCAGTCTTCTACTATAACAAATTATGTATTAACCCTTTCAGGGTCCAGACCCCGATCTGAAACT
This sequence comes from Cherax quadricarinatus, assembly GCF_026875155.1. Taxonomy (NCBI): domain Eukaryota; kingdom Metazoa; phylum Arthropoda; class Malacostraca; order Decapoda; family Parastacidae; genus Cherax; species Cherax quadricarinatus. Next base: position 6,966,691 of record NC_069435.1, on the reverse strand, counting down.
TGTCCACAGGGTCCAGAAATTTAAAAAAAAAAAAAAAAATTTATGAAATGGTAGAATCTTTTTCTGAAGGTAATAAAACAAAAAGTGAGATTTTATGGAAAATTGACGAAATTATGCTATCGCAAATTTTGCTGTGTCAACGATACTTATGCATCAGCGATTTTGCCCTCTTTGACTTCTATTTTAGGCCAATTACATTGTTCCAGTCAACCAAATTCTTAGCTATTTTACTAGTATGTATTCTATTTTATTGATTGAGCACAAGAAACTGCCCAAGCAACTATTTCAATCATGCAATAAAGTGATCAGAAATTGGTAATTTGGCCAATTTCACACAAACTTTAAAATATTTCATTTTAAAAATTGGGTCCAGAATAAACAATACAGGCATTCCTGGCACTAAAATAACATTTCCTCTGTTCATTAGCTACACTTCCAGGCTTTATATATGAATTCCATTTTTATTTTTTATTCACACCAATATATAGAATATTTACTGTTATGCAGTATTGTAATAATGGTATAAATAATGCAGGTACCAGATGACTTACGACCAAGCTTGGTTCCAACCAACTCGTCGTTAATCAAAATGGACGAAAGTCCATTATCAACATCACACTTTTGTAATGATTTTATTTTATTGTTTTATTTTGGTATTTCATTTTTTCCTTTACTTTTTATGCTGTTAGTACTGTTTTTTTTACTGTAAGGTTTAGGATAAACACTGTGTACAACACACAATTGTTTATTTCCCAGAAATTTGGCATAAAAAACATGGTTGTAAGTTAAGTGGTCATATTTCGAGCAGGTCATAAGTTGGATGGTAGGTGTATTAGCACATTTGTGAACGCATATTAGACCCACTAGTTGACGTGTATTGGACGTGTGATATGATTTGTTTACTCTTGAACATCTGCAAAAATTGAACATTTCTGCTACTTGGAGCTTAAATTCAGGCTATTTTCAGTCCTAAAAATCATCTCTATTTTTGTAACATCTGAGGCTCGCAGGACCCTATGTCTAGCCCTTATGCAATGCCATATGGATTACGCTTGCTCTTCATGGTACTCTGCCTTGACAAAAAAACTGAAAGATAGACTGCAAATCACCCAGAATAAAATCGTAAGATTCATCCTGGGGCTGGGACCAAGAGAACATGTAGGCCAGGATGAATTACAGCAGTTGGATATGCTGAATGTTGAAGACAGAGTAAAACAACTGAAGCTAAATCATGTTTATAAAATTGCTCACAAACAGTGTCCAGAATATCTTGCTGTCAATTTTGTCAAGGTTGGGAACCAAAGCAATCATAGTACTAGGGGGAGAGAGCACAACTTTGTAGTACCCACAGTCATTGGCCAGGCTTCAAACACCTTTTATTGTACAGCAATAAAGGAATGGAACAGACTACCCGCACATGTCAAAGCCAGTCATAGCATGAACCAGTTCAAGAAGAGCGCCAAAAGGTGTCTGATGAATGTAGCTACAGAAAGGGAGGGGAATGATTTTCTATTTTTTAGCTAACATACGTGTAAATTTTACCTTATTCCTAGTAATGACCCTCGTATTGTAGTCAGTCTTAATGACCCTTGTGTAGTAGATAGTCTTTTTAGTATGATAATAAGATGTTATCTTCATTGTAGAATAATAAGAAAATATTATAACCTTTATATTATAATAATAAGGTAAAAGGACCCCAATGGAAATAAGTCACTCTGTGTGACTTTTTTGGGTTATCCTAGGTTCTCTACACATATGCTGCTATGTATGATAATTCTATGTAACTGTATTTGTGTATACCTGAATAAACTTACTTACTTAACATATTTTCCATTCTGTCAAATGAGACAAAGAAGCAGTGAATACAGCCATAGAAACCACATGAAAACACACCACAAAGTCGCTGTATTACCGTATTTCACGGCTTATTAGATGCATTTTTTTTTCATGTCTCCAAAAACTACCCTGCGCCTTACAAACTGAAAAACAGTGACGGGAGTTATAAGTTTGGGGTGTGGGGTGGGCTGTAGCTCTCCCAGTTACGTCCGATGTTGAGCCATTGAAACTAAAACGAGTCCAGTGTTTCAAAATTACAGTAAATTAATAACGTTTTGAGACAAGCTATTTATGAAATTGGATACTGTACTGGGATATTGGCTGAAAACAAAATTCCTCCTTAAGTACAGTGCCTTCCTTTCTTATTTCTTAAACTACCAAAATCACAAAGCGGTATCATTTATGGTAGGCACCTTAAAATAATGCTACAGTATACATGTACTACACTATCGTTGGCACATGCTGGGTATTTTCACTATATTACTAGTTACCGGTAATCATATTTACCATATGCTATGGTACAGTGGTCCCTCGATAATCGTAGTTCTCGGGAATCGTAGATTCCGGAAATCATAGGGATATTTTCGTATAAACATGGGCTCGCTAATCGTAGGTTGACTCGCGAATAGTAGGTCGTCCAGGACGCGTACGCACGGTGTGAGCCGGGGCGGCCTCCCTACCCAGCCAGTGTGGTATTGTTTACCAGTGAGCGAAGGTCCCCTCACGTGCTCCTATGAAATATTTCATAATAGTATTCCACTCATTTTAGTGCTTGCAAGTACAGTGGACCCCCGCATAACGATGGCATCACATAGCGATTATTTCGCATACCGCTTACTTTAATTGCAAAAATTTTGCCTCACATACCGCTTAAAAACCCGCTTACCGATTTTCGTCCGAGACGCGTCCAATGTGCGGCCTGAGCCACGCTCACATGTTCCGCCGGTGGCATTGTTTACCAGCCAGCCTCCGCGGTAACATCCAAGCATACAATCGGAATATTTCGTATTATTACAGTGTTTTCGGTGCTTTTTCTGGAAAATAAGTGACCATGGGCCCCAAGAAAGCTTCTAGTGCCAACCCTACAGCAATAAGGGTGAGAATTACAATAGAGATGAAGAAAAAGATCATTGATAAGTATGAAAGTGGAGTGCATGTCTCCGAGCTGGCCAGGTTGTATAATAAACCCCAATCAACCATCGCTACTATTGGTGGTACAGCTGCTGCTGCTGCTGCACTGTCAGCTGCTGCTGCTGCTGCACTGTCAGCTGCTGCTGCTGCTGCACTGTCAGCTGCTGCTGCTGCTGCACTGTCAGCTGCTGCTGCTGCTGTAGCACCGTTGTTGGTGTGGCTTATTGAGAATACCAAGAAACAATTAACCCCAGAGGATTTGCCACCCAGGATAACCCAAAAAAGTCAGTGTCATCGAAGACTGTCTAACTTATTTCCATTGGGGTCCTTAATCTTGTCTCCCAGGATGCAACCCACACAAGTCGACTAACACCCAGGTGAACAGGGAAAAATGCCTGGAACTAGTGCTCATATTGGTGAATTTAAAGCCAGCAAAGGTTGGTTTGAGAGATTTAAGAATCGTAGTGGCATACACAGTGTGATAAGGCCTGTTCTGGAAGAAAATGCCAAACAGGACCTACAGTACTCAGGAGGAAAAGGCACTCCCAGGACACAGTGTCTCATCAGTCATTGCTGCATCTTCAATAAAGGTAAGTGTCATTTATTCTTCATTTAGTAGACTAGTACATGCACAATATATACTGTGCATGTACTACTCTACTATTGTGCATGTATCCTTCTCTTTGTGTGTGGGAAAATGTATATTTCATGTGGTAAAATTTTTTTTTTCATACTTTTGGGTGTCTTGCACGGATTAATTTGATTTCCATTATTTCTTATGGGGAAAATTCATTCACATAGCGATTATTTCGCATAACAATTACCCCTCTTGCACGGATTAAAATCGTTAACCGGGGGTCCACTGTATTAAATAAGCTACCATGGCTCCAAAGAAAACTCCTAGTGCCAAGCCTGTGGTAAAGAAAGTGAGAAATACGATTGAATTTAAGAAAAACATCATTGAACAATATGAAAGTGGCATAAGTGCGGCCAAACTGGCCAGGATTTATAAGAAACCCTACACAACCATATGTTCCATCGTGGCCAAGAAAGAGGAAATCAAGGATGCTGTTGTTGCAAAGGGGGTAAATATGCTGACAAAAATGAGATCACCAGTACTCGAAGATGTTGAGAAGTTATTATTGGTGTGGATAAACGAGAAACAATTAGCAGGAGATACTCTTATGACTTCGATTATTTGTGAAAAGGCTAGGCAGTTGCACAACAATCTGGTAAAGAAATTGCCTGCAACGAGTACTGATATTTGGGAATTTAAGGCCAGCAAAGGTTGGTTTGAGAGATTTAAGAACCGTAGTGGCATACACAGTGTGGTAAGGCATGGTGAGACTACCAGTTCGGACCACAAAGCGGCTGAAAAATATGTGCATGAATTCAAGGAGTACATAGAGGCTGAAGGACTGAAACCTGAACAAGTGTTCAAGTGTGACGAAACAGGCCTCTTTTGGAAGAAAATGCCAAAGAGGACCTTCATTACACAGGAGGAAAAGGCAATGCCAGGGCACAAGCCTATGAAAGACAGGCTGATGCTCATGTTCTGTGTTAATGCTAGTGGGGATTTCAAAGTGAAGCCATAACTAGTGTACCATTCTGAAAATCCCAGAGTGTTCAGGAAAAACAATGTTATGAAGAGTAAATTGTGTGTGTTTTGGAAATCTAATAGTAAGGCATGGGTCACGAGGGAAATTTTCATCGAGTGGTTCAATGAAGTGTTTGGCCCTAGTGTGAAGAATTACCTCCTGGAAAAGAAATTGGATCTCAAGTGGCTGCTAGTAATGGACATTGCACCTGCTCATCCTCCAAACTTGGATGACCTAATTTTCGAGGAGTTTGGGTTCATCACAGTAAAGTTCTTGCCCCCGAATACCACTCCTCTCCTCCAGCCCATGGACCAGCAGGTCATTGCAAACTTTAAAAAACTCTACACCAAAGCAGTGTTTCACAGGTGCTTGACTGTGACCACAGACACTCACTTGACCCTAAGAGAATTTTGGAGAGAACACTTCAGCATCCTCCATTGCATAACCCTTATAGGTATGGCTTGGGAGAGAGTGACTACCAGGACTTTGAACTCTGCTTGGAGAAAATTGTGGCCAGATTGTGTTGACAAGAAGGATTTTGAAGGGTTTGGGACTGACCCTGATGAGCCTATGTCTGTTGTTAAATCAATTGTGGCACTGGGGAGTTCCATGGGGTTGGATGTGAGTTTGGAGGATGTGGAAGAGTTGGTGGAAGACCACAACGAAGAGTTCACCTCTGAGGAGCTGCAAGAGCTTCAGCAGGAACAGCAACAGATTGCAGCTCAGAATCTTGCTGCAGAGGAGGAGGAAGAGAGATGGAAGAAGGTGCCTTCTTCAGAAATTAAAGAGATTTTTGCTATGTGCAGTAAGATGGAAAGATTTATGGAGAAACATCACCCTGACAAGGCTGTTGCAAGCCCTGTTGGCAACATGTACAGTGACAAAGTCTTGGGCCATTTTCGGGAAGTGTTAAAGAGACACCAGAAACAGAGCTCTCTCGGCAGTTAATTTGCGAGACAGGACTCTCAGTGACTCTCAAGCTGGTCCTAGTGGCATTAAGAAACAGAGAAGAGAAGCAACCTCAGAAAAGCAATTGGTACCTGAGGTGTTGCTGGAAGGGGATTCCCTTTCCAAACTGTAAACAATCCAATCTCTCTCCTCCTCCAGTCTCCCATACACTAAGAAGAATCTCCAATAAAGGTAAGTGTTACGCTGTTAATGTTTCATCATTTCCCATTGTATTGTTTATGTACTACATCTATATTTCATTTAAAAATTTTTTTTGTTTTAATACTTCTGGGTGTCAGGAACAGATTAATTGTATTTACATTATTTCTTATGGGGAAAATCAATTCGAAAATCGTTGATTTCGATAATAGTAGCAACTCCAGGAACGGATTAACTACGATAAACGAGGGACCACTGTACTTAGTGTCAAGTATTGCCAAGCAAATACAGTGGCCCAACAACAGCTGAAGCAGCCATTTTTGTTTATACCAATAGTCACTGACAAATAAGCATCAGTATGCACTCTGGGACCCTCACCATACAGAGTTGTGTATGCAGCAGCAACTCAGCCACCAGCAACTGTTTCACTAGTTCAGATTGAGATATCATCAGGGTGTTCAGGTGAGCACTAGCTCTGTCGTATGTTTTGACCTACCCATAACTCAAACATAACCATATTTCTGCATGTAAAATTACCATAGGTTTCAGTGGAGTAAATATTACTTGATATTAGGCTCTCTTAAGGGAGGGGCAAACCATTTTTCAGTGATCAGGTAATTAAGATTGAAAAATTATGGAAAAAATTGTTCTTTCTGAAAAATAGTGCAAAATTCTGGCAACATTTTGATGTAATCAGCTTGTTTCTATCATATTTCTAAGTATGTTTTTCATTAAGTGTAATTTCTGTGTTCTTGCTGTCATCAAAAATACATGTTGGCAATTAGTGTTTTTTTTTTTTTTCCTCCAAAAATTGCCACTTTTATGATTGTTTCATTCTAAATACTCTACATGGCAACTTTTGTGCTGGCTAAAGTGTAGAACACGGTGAGTATCTCCCTGAGTAACCTGCTGCAGGCTGTCAACAAGGAAGGAGGAGTGCAACATACTGAGATTTAGCGTGTTGTATCTGTAGAGTTTCACACCAAACAAAAAAATAATAACTCAGAAACAAGTTATTGACATTGTTTTCCTTTTTCTGCAATAAGACTCTTCTCAAAAGCCACTTAATCACCCTAGACTAAATGCTCAGTACTCAGTACTCACATACTCAATACGTATTCCCATATCATAATTTCAACAATTACTTTCGAACACTATCCATTGTTGACAGGAATATAATTAAATCATTGTTTCACAAAAAGCGTTTTTGATTATATGGAATATATGGAATTTACTGACATTATCACTGAAATGCCCTGGATCAACAATAATCTAGCCTTTATCTTTCATCTGATGTTAGCTAGAGCATTATACATCTTCCCAAATAAGTAGAAAAAGGAAAGTTTTATGATCCATAAAATTGTGCATAATTTATTTTTATGTATCTAACTTGAAGGCTAACAGTCAAAAGAAACACAGCCTATACATTTTTTTATGCTGCTTAATCCACTGTCAAAATCTCATTGAAATTTGACAAAAAAAAAAAAGATATTGGTGATTTCACTTGCCCCTCCCTTAACTTTTTTGCTTTCTGATTACTGTATTACCGTATAAACTGGGATGTGTCTAATGCATTGGAGCATCTTATAAACCAGAAATATGGTGCACTGCAAGCTGCAAGTTTTTTTTTATGTGGTTCACCACATACACCTGTTCTCTTGTATCTAGGCCCAAATTTACCACTTACAGCTTATCTGAGCGAGCTGAGCTCATCACATAGTATGGCATGGACCTGGCTTTAAACCTGTGGAACAGCACAGACCTTGAAAGGGTTAACTCTACATATGCCAGACATGAACTTGGGAAATATATAGCAGGTCCTTGAATAACATCATTTTGTTTTAAGGTTAACCCTTTGAGGGTCGACAGGCCCTCTCCGAAACTCGTTCTCAGGGTCGGCCAAATTTAAAAAAAAAAAAAATTATTTTCTCTTATGAAAAGATAGAGAATCTTTTCCCGATCATAAAGACACCAAAAGTTTGAAATTTGATAGAAAACTTACGGAATTATGCTCTCGCAAAGTTAGCGGTCTCAGCGATATTTACGCATCGGCGATTTTGCCCACTTTGAGCCCCATTTTCGGCCAATTTCACTGTACTAGTCGACAAAAAACATGAATATTTCGCTAGAACTCCATTTTTTCTATCGAATGGGTGCAAGAAACCACCCATTTATAAATTCAACTATCCAGTACAGTGGTCAGAATTTAGCAATTTTGCCAATTTCACACGAATTTCAAAAGATGCCAATTTCCGAATAGGGTCCAGAATAAACAAGAAAGACATTCCTGGCACTAAAATGACATTTCCTCTAGTCATTAGTCACGTCTCAAGGGCCCTCTTATATCCTTTTGCTTTCCACTTTGAATTTTTATTCTCACAAAAAATAAGATTTACTGTTATGCAGACTACTGCATTAGTGTAAAAAATGGTATAAATATTATTGGTGCACTTGTAAAAGAATATTAGACTCACCAGTTGGTGTGTATTGCACGCTTGGCACGATTTGTTTACTTTTGAAGTTTGGTAAAAATCGAACATTTCTGCTACTTTGAGCTCAATTTCAAGGCACCTTTCATTGTAAAACCAGTCAAAATCATCTCAATTTCTGTAATATGTCTTCCATTCTATAAAATGAGACCAAGAAAACTAGAATACAACAATAAATACCATACGAAAATACACTGCAAAGTCGCTGATTTATTAAAAAAAAATGGTCAAAGTTTTTTTTTTCTCATTATGCACTGTGTGCTGCAGGATTTTTTTTAGACTATGCACACTGACCACATAGACCCATTCTTTCACATGAAGGCCTACCAGCTTTCTCCCACTAGATTTAAGGCCGCTAGAATTTATGAGTACTAGTACGTCAAAAACCCCTACGTGTAAAACGTACTAGTACGACCAAAACCCTCAAAGGGTTAATGAGAAAAAGTCGAATGAATAAAAATTATTGTAAAATAAAAATTTGTAAAGTACAGTAGGGCCCCACTTATACAGCAGATTAGGTTCCATTCTACTGCCAGAAAGCAGACATCACCAAAAAACAGAACGCCATTTTTTCCACTTATAAATGCATATAAATGCCGGGTAAGAAGTTTACATTACCATATATTAATCCTTTCAGGGCCCACGGCCAAAACAGAAAGGGGTGCCCCAGTGTCCAAGAAATTTTGAAGAAAAAAAAAAAAAAATTTTTTTCTTACAGAATTAAAGATAATATTTTTGTGAAGGTAATAAAAGAAAAAAAAAATTCTGATCAGTACTTACCAAGATACAGCGGCGGGAAGTTGACCCAAAATGACCGGGTGGCGGCAACATCAGTGACTTGCGCAAAATTGCATTTTTTTATTTTAGGTTTTTTATACTTTTTTCTAATTTTTTTTCTTTTTTAATAACATTTGTGGCCTGTGAGACCAATATAATGTATATTGTATAAGTGTACACTCATTGTATTCAACACAATAACTGCACTAATTTGTTTATCATTATATTGCTTACAAAACTTGTAAACAAGTTTATTGTAAACATAATGATGAAAATATTAGTGCAGTTATTGTGTTGAATACAACAGTACCATATGGTACAATGGTGCCATAGGGTGCAATGGTACCATATAGTACAATCATACATATGGTACAATGGTACAATATGATACACTGGCACATGATACAATGGTACCATATGGTAGAATATGGTACAATGGCACCATTTGGTACAATGGTACCATATGATACAATGGTACCATATGGTGCAGTGGTACCATATGGTACATTGTACCATACAGTACAATGATACTATATGGTTCATTGTACCATATGGTACTATATGGTACTGTTGTATTAAACACTAAGCACACTAATATTTCCATCATTATTTTGTTTACAATAGTTGTTTACAACAAAAATATGCAAAAATGTTGTATATTAGTAATGTTCTATTATATATTGACAAATGTACAGGAATTCGACATGTTCCTTGAGGTGGATGACAAAGCGCTTTGTCTCGGAATCTGCTGAGTCGGTAGCTAGCTTGCGTCTCTGCTCACTCAGTCTTGGCTGGTGTTTAATGCCACCAACACCTATTGACCATATGGTACACGGTATACATTACAGGGTACCATATGGTACATTGTACTATATGGTATAGGGTACCATGCAGTACAGGATAACATATGGTGCAGGGTACCATATGGCACGGTACCATACAGTACAGGACACAATATGGTACAGATACAGGGATCCCTATGGAAATAAGTCACCCTGACTTTTTTGGGTTATCCTGGGATTTTATACTTATGCTGCTATGTATGATCTATGTAATTGTATTTCTGTACACCTGAATAAACTTAGTCAAGTGCATAAGGCATTGTAAGTAAGTTTATTTAGGTATACACAAATAGTTACATAGAATATCATACTTAGCAGCATATGTTTGGAGAACCTAGGATAACCCAAAAAATGTCACTTATTTCCATTAGGGTCCCTGTACCCTGTACCATATGGTACAATGTACTATATGGTACATTGCACCATATGGTACCATTGTATGACATGGCACCATTGTACCATACCTGGAGTTTACCTGGAGAGAGTTCCGGGGGTCAACGCCCCCGCGGCCCGGTCTGTGACCAGGCACAATGGTACCATATGGTTCAAAACCATAGAAATTCCTCTTCAGCTCCACTTCCATCAGTCTTAGAACTGTCAGTTGTGAAGAGGAGAGTCAGAATTCACTGGGAGAGTGAGTGGGGAGTGAGAGCTTCCTTGCCGCCAGGCATGATGAACAAAGCTACTTTGGCGGCGTTCCCACAATGCCATGCGGGCGTCCAGACTTTTTCTATAGTGTGCACACTGACCACCCAGACCCATTCTTTCAGATGTAGGCCCACCAGCCTTCTTGCGCTAAATTTGACGCCGCTAAAATTTCGGAGTAGATTTACGGTTTGGACCCTAAACGTAAAGCTGTAGATCTACGGGACGGACTCTGAAAGGGTTAAGTTAGCAATAGAAGTAGGCATTAACCCATAAATGATCCAAACGTGTATATATACCATCTTACCCCCCACCCATGCTGGAAATAAGTCACTTTGACTTTTTTGGGTTATCCTAGGTTCTCTGCACATATGCTGTTATCTATGATAATCTTTGCATTTGTGTATACCTAAATAAACTTATTACACTCCATCTTCCCCACCACCCACGCCATCTTCCCCACCACCCATGCCATCTTCCCCACCACCCACACCGTCTTCCCCACCACCCATGTTGGAAATAAGTCACTTGGTCTGATTTTTTTGGGGTTATCCTTGGTTCTCTACACACATGCTGCTATGTATGATAATCTTTGTAACTGTATTTGTATATATCTGAATAAACTTACACGTCGTCTTCCCAAACACCCATGCTGTCTTTCGCACCACCCACGCTGTCTTCCCTTTTCAATATCTGTATTTGGTATCCTGGGCATTGTCAGCATAGTTGCTGATCCGCTATATGTATTGTATAGCTTATGTGTATCAATAGTACCATCCATATGTTTTACATAAAAGACCCCTTTGCTGGGCCTAGTGACTGTTTGTATGACGTCACGGGATGCGGCATGAGTGCATGGGATGCGCTACCTCGCTCTCAGATCTTCACACACAGGCCTACTGGCAACGCACGGCAGGTTGGGCTCCCTATCTCACATTCTGCAATATATTGTTACCATCCAACAAGTGTGTTTATCTTCAACCCTCGTTATCTCCTTTCAAACCCCACGACAAATGGTGCCAGCGGAGGGCCTGTAATTCTGACGATTACAGCGATTTCTGCAGATAAATTTCTACCGAGCCGGTCGCCATCTTGCGACGCTAGGCCTGCCGAGACTGGTGATGCTCATCAATCCCAAGCCAGCTACCCCAAGCAAGCATTCACCAGCCTATTGCTTCCTACTTCTTGTCAGTCCCTGTGTATTAGCATTTCATTTGCTTATTAGCATTACTTCCGAGGGGTTGACCTGGGTTTGCAAAGTAAGTCAAGCCACAAAGCCAGTTTGTGGGGGGGGGGGGAGTCCAGCCTTACACCATACCAGCCTTGCCTGCTAAGCCAGCTTTCCACCCCTGCTGTGCTCATCGTTACAAGTTATCAAGCCAGACTGTGTGAAGGGTTAAGCCAAGCCAGCCAGCAACTAACTCAGGTGACTAACCCAGTACTCAAGCAAGCCACGTGGGTACAGTCTTCATCATCACTTTGTGCTTCTAGTTCTAGCTGTTCTGAGTGCTTTATCATCCCTGTGGTGTTATAGTATTTTGTGGGTTTTTTAAGCCAGCCCGGCTTAGAATATCTTCGTGCCTAGTATGGGTGTCCCCAGTGTGGCTTATGCCATTCATCCCATAGGCCCAGTCACCATGCGGTGTCTCACTGAGCTGCCTCAAGCACTCGCCCACCTCACCCACTACCACTGTTTTTACCCTTATCACGGGTTCTAGCACCATATTTTACGGACCACAAAGGGGGTCAAGAGCCAGGTGTGTCCCTTAGTCAGTTTGCGCCATCGTAAAAGCCTCCTGTGTGAGTTCGTCGATTTAAGCGCAAATTCTTCGATCACGTGTGGAGAGTAGTCAAGAACGCCGCCAACCACGACACTCCACCACCATCCTCCACCATCCACCTCATTCTACAACGTCGCTACAGTGTTAATGAATAATATTTTTTTATAGAGACATTTGCGTGTGTTGAGACAATATTCTTGACTGATTTCTTAGTGACATTCAGTGACTCTTGATCACTGTTCATTATATCCCGTTTGCAATACTTTTTTTTCTCTTCAGTGTTAATTTTCGTGCTTTATTTATGTCTGTTGTGTTGTGTTCATTTTTTTATATATACTGAAGTAAGTACTTTAATGTTTTCCTTGTTGTGTGCACTATATAAGCAGTATAACCTTGTGTTTACACTTCACAATTACCTTGTGTTCACAGTACTGTGTTCCTTGTCTAGTAATTTATGCAGTGAAGTAATTCAGTAACTTGTTACCTTATATTCTGCATCACAACTCAGTGTTGTCTCATTTATTTTTTTTCTCCCAGCATTTGTGTATTGTTGCTGTTTTTGTTTTCATTCATTTGCTATTTTTTTTCCTTCTGTGTGTTCGACATTCTTGTGTTACTTTTTTCATTTAGTGAGTGTCTAATTTGTCTTATCTCCACAGACAGTAGTGTCATTATTTTGTTGAAGCAAGACAATTATTTTCCAATTTTTCATACCCCAAGCTTCATTACAAGAAAATTCTCATAGTATTGTGCATATATTGATGTGTTATTTTTCCTGCATCACTGTAAGTGTTAATTCTTTCCCTTGTTTTATGTTTTTTGCCTTTATTATTTTCATATTTCATTGAACAAATTCACTCTTAGTGCATTTTTTAAGTTCTTCTTTTAAAGTAAATCATTCTTTTGCTTATTCAGTAAGTGTTTGTTTAAGCTGCAAATAAGAGTCAAAGTGTTCAATCAGTTCATTCTTTGATAATATTTTTTTGTCGCTTTTGTAAACTGTATTTTCTTGTGTGTTATTTTTTTTATTATTGCAATATTGATTCATTTTGCAATAATTCTTGTGTAGACATTGTGCTGCCATTAATTTTTTTTTTCTTTCAGAAACTTATTGTAGTGTTGTGCAGTGCTTTTGATTAGTAATTGTTATTTGCAATATTGCTACAGTTTATTTCAGTGCAATATTCTGCGATTTCAGTTTTACATTTTCTGTGCATAATATTTTATTTGCGTGTCATTTTATTTTATTTTTAGTGAATTGCTTTCCCAGTTTTTAATTTTGCACAAGATTTGTTGACCCCATTTTATCATTTTTTTTTTTTTTTTTGAATTTCTTTATTGAATTGAGAGTAAAGACAACTCGCTGTGCCATTCATTCAATTTACAGTAAATTTGAGTAAATTTGATTTGAGTAACGTACAATTTCTCTTGATTTTCAAAGTGTTGCTTATCCAGTTGAGTAATTTTTTTTTTTTTTTTTTTCATGAGAGTTCTCCTTGCTTACAGTGTGACAAAATTTTCTTTTTCTTTACTTATGCAGAATAGTTAAGTAATTTCTTCCCATTTACGCTTATTGTGTCATTCTCTCTATTTTTCTTGCCTGTATGTCCTTAACCCTTTGAAGGTCGACAGGCCCTCTCCGAGTCTCGTTCTCAGGGTCAGCCAATTTAAAAAAAAAAAAAATTCTTATGAAAAGATAGAGAATCTTTTCCCGATCATAATGACACCAAAAGTATGAAATTTGATGAAAAACTTAGGGAATTATGCTCTCGCGAAGTTAGCGGTCTCGACGATGTTTACGCATCGGCGATTTTGCCCACTTTGAGCCCCATTTTCGGCCAATTCCACTGTACTAGTCGACAAAGAACATGAATATTTCGCTAGAACTCCATTTTTTATATCGAATGAGTGCAAGAAACCACCCATTTACCAATTTCCACTATCCAGTACAGTGCTCAGAATTTAGCAATTTTGCCAATTTCACACAAATTTTAAAAGATGCCAATTTCCAAATGGTGTCCAGAATAAACAAGAAAGACATTCCTGGCACTAAAATGACATTTCCTCTGTTCATTAGTCACTTCTCAAGACCCCTTTTACATTCTTTTGCTTTCCACTTTGAATTTTTATTCTCACAAAAAATTGAAGATTTACTTTTATGCAGACTACTGCATTAGTGTAAAAAATGGTATAAATAATATTGGCGCACTTACGAAAGAATATTAGACTCAACAGTTGACGTGTATTGGATGCTTGGCATGATTTGTTTACTTTTGAACTTTGGTAAAAATCGAACATTTCTGCTACTTTGAGCTCAAATTCAAGGTACTTTTCATTGTAAAACCAGTCAAAATCATCTCAATTTCTGTAATATGTCTTCCATTCTATAAAATGAGACCAAGAAAACTAGAATACAACAATAAATATCATAAGAAAATACAGTGCAAAGTTGCTGTTTTATTCCAAAAAAATGGTCAAAGTTTTTTTTTTTCTCATGCACTGTGTGCTGCAGGATTTTTTTTATACTGTGCACACTGACCACATAGACCCATTCTTTCATATATAGGCCTACCAGCTTTCTCCCACTAGATTTGAGGGCGCTAGAATTTAGGCGTACTAGTACGTCAAAAACCCTGGGTCGTAAGCCGTACTAGTACGGCCGAAACCCTCAAAGGCTTAAGTAAGTTCCCTGAGAAGATGTCCCAGTCACTTTTGTTTGCTCACTTAGTGTATCATGCCAGTCAAAGTGAATATGAATCAGTCCACAGTACCAATATTCCCTTACTGACTGAAAAGCAATACCTAGCCCTAGAGCAATGTGTTTGTTCTCACAGCTTGTATCTGCAATTTGTTAAAGTGCTGCAGAATGTGAAGTTCAGATTAAGTCCCTATAGATCCTTGAATTACTTATTAATGTAGCCGAGCGGTCAGGCACTAGTAAGACGGTCACTCCTGTCTGGATTCCAGCCACAATATAGTGCATGCAGGATAGTGTACAGTTACCCTGGGTTTCAGAGGTACCTCAGACAACCCTGGGTGCTGAGACTACTATCCCTGCGATGGCGACTTGAACAAGTACGTATTCGTTCCTTCCCAGGGGACGCTTTGAGAAGAACTTTACTTGCAACGAGTTATGCCATCTCTTGCTGATGCCAAGCCATTGCAGAAAGACGTTTCTGTGGCTAGTGTACTCGCTTGAGTGTTGTTGTTGTCCCTTGTGTTCCAGATGGTGATGCCATCCTTGTTGACAGTAATTCGTGCAGTGTAAGAAGTTGTTTCTCGAGTAACTTTCACATGTTGTTAACGTTTGTAAGTGTAGTTTCTTTATAGTTGATACCTCATGTCACTGTGTGCGACTCAGATTGAATATCTGTATTGTTGACTGTGTTCATTTCTTTTCCCCTGTGCGTGCAGTGAGAGAGAGTAGATCCATTCTCCCTTGCTCATATTGTGTGTTAGTGTTATTTTTTTCAACCGGGGAGAGTCATCCACTCCACCGAGTTTGTTCATTCCTCCAGTAAGAAAGAACAGATCCCACGTGGTCTGGTGTGATTCAGTTCCTGCTCCAGGAAGATCTTATTCTGACTGTGAAGCCACCAGCACCCATTAGTGACTTTGTAATAGCCAAGAATTACTGTATCAAACAGCCGAGTTGAGTACTCCTAGCAGAAGAGTATACCAGTCAGTAATTCCACAGTCACTAGTGAATGTAGCTGTATCTTTTGTAGATACTCGTTCAGATCGTCCTCAGTCAAGGCATGTGTTAGCCATTGCAGAAGAATTCGATCCACCCAAAGATGATAACCATTCTGCATATGTAAATCTTACCCTTGCAGAGTTGGGTTTAACCCTTTGGGGGTTTTGGACATACTAGTACGTCTTACGACCCAGGGTTTTTGACGTACTAGTACGCCTAAATTCTAGCGCCCTCAAATCTAGTGAGAGAAAGCTGGTAGGCCTACATATGTAAGAATGGGTCTATGTGGTCAGTGTGTGCAGTATAAAAAAAATCCTGCAGCACACAGTGCGTAATGAGAAAAAAAAAGCTTTGACCGTGTTTTTGGATTAAAACAGCGACTTTGCACTGTATTTTCGTATGGTATTTATTGTTGTATTCTAGTTTTCTTGGTCTCATTTTATAGAATGAAAGATACACAGATAACCCGCACATAAAAGAGAGAAGCTTACAAAGACGTTTCGGTCTGACTTGGACCATTTACAAAGTCACACTAACCAGAAGTGGAGCAGGACGGCTATATATAGGCAGGAAGAGGTGGTGGTGGTAGTAGTAGTAGTAGTAGTACAAGAATGGTATATAATACCGACAAGATGAAATTAAGACATGCGCAACACCCGGGCATCTCTATCGTAGACACTTCGCCAGATGCCCAGGTGTTGTGCATGTGTCTTAATTTCATCTTGAAGGTATTATATACCATTCTTGTACTACTACTACTACCACCACCTCTTCCTGCCTATATATAGCCGTCCTGCTCCACTTCTGGTTAGTGTGGCTTTGTAAATGGTCCAAGTCGAACCGAAACGTCGTCTTAAGCTTCTCTTTTATGTGCGGGTTATTTGTGTATCGCTCCAGTCACGGTATTGTGCCTTTTTTTGTTATTTATAGAATGGAAGACATATTACAGAAATTGAGATGATTTTGACTGGTTTTACAATGAAAAGTACCTTGAAATTGAGCTCAAAGTAGCAGAAATGTTCGATTTTTACCAAAGTTCAAAAGTAAACAAATCATGCCAAGCATTCAATACACATCAACTGGTGAGTCTAATATTCTTTCACAAGTGCGGTGATATTATTTATACCATTTCTACACTAATGCAGTAGTCTGCATAACAGTAAATCTTATTTATTTTTTTTTTTTGTAAGAAAAATTCAAAGTGGAAAGCCAAAGAAATATAAGAGGGGCCTGGGGATGTGACTAACAAACAGAGAACTTGTTATTTTAGTGCCAGGAATGTCTTTCTTGTTTATTCTGGACCCTATTTGGAAATTGGCATCTTTTGAAATTTGTGTGAAATTGGCAAAATTGCTAAATTCTGACCACTTTATTGGGTAGTTGAAATCGGTAAATGGGTGGTTTCTTGTACTCATTCGATAGAAAAAATGGAGTTCTAGCGAAATAGTTATGATTTTTGTCGACTAGTACACTGGAATTGGCCGAAAATGGAGCTCAAAGTGGGCAAAATAGCCAATGCGTAAAAATCGTCGAGACCGCTAACTTTGCAAGAGCATAATTTTGTAAGTTTTCCAGCAAATTTCATACTTTTGTGTCATTATGATCAGGAGAAGATTCTCTATCTTTTCACAAGAAAAAAATATTTTTTTTTTAATTTGGCCGACCCTGAGAACAAGTCTCTGAGAGGACCTGTCGACCCCCAAAGGGTTAAATGTACATAGTCTGTATAATTAGATGTCCAAGATGAATGACGTTCTTGACTGTGTGATTTGTTATCAGCTGATCAGTTTTCAGGAAAAAAAAAATTTCGTGTTCACGTTCCCTTCGAATTCTGAGAATTTAACAGTAATGATCTGTGTGCACCAGATTTGCCTTTGCTGTTAATTACTTTCACCTTGTATATATATTTATTCTTCCTCAGAATCCGTAGAGTGCATGAATACAGATCGATCAATCAATTTCATCCTATATTATACCATGATTTGTTCTTATAATTCATAATGCATTATGTTAAAACTCATTACGTTAAAACCATTATGTTAACATCTATTATGATACCATCCATTAGTTCTAAGTTACATATGTCTTTGTTGTTGTATAGAATCAGCCCAGAGCCACGCACGTGCCTGCTCAGCCTATAGTGTAGTATTATATGTCGAGACGACATACGTAACATGACCGAGCTGTCAGCATAGTTGCTGTTCCCCTACATGTGTTGTATAGCTTATCTGTGTATCATAGTACCATCCATATGTTTTACATACACGACCCCCTTGCTGGGCCTAGTGACTGTTTGTATGACGTCACGGGATGCAGCATGAGTGCGTGGGACGCGCTACCTCGCTCTCGGATCTTCATGCACAGGCCTACTGGCAACGCACGGCAGGTTGGGCTCCCTATCTCACATTCTGCAATATATTGTTACCATCCAACAAGTGTGTTTATCTTCAACCCTCGTTATCTCCTTTCGAACCCCATGACAATTGTTTTCGGTCACAAACTTGTCAAAACCATGAAATTCATCTTCACTGACACTTCCATTTGTGTTAGAACTATCACTTGGGAAGAGAAGAGTCCCAGTTCACTTGGGAATTGGGTATTCCTTACTGCTAGGCATGGTGAACAAGGTGTACTGAATTGGCACTCCCACAATGCACTCTCCCCCCCCCCCCCCCAGATTTTTTTTTATACTATGCACACTGAGCATTTGGACCCATTCTTTCACGTGTAGGTCTACGAGCTTTTTCCCACGTGATTGAAACTGCTAGAATTTTGGTGTAATATTATGGCACCAACAGTGAGAGTGTTAATATACAGTGGAACCTCAAATATCGAACTTAATCCGTTCCAGGAGCTAGTTCTAAATTCGAAAAGTCTGAAAAGCGAAGTAATATTTCCCATAAGAAATAATGGAAATATAATTAATCTGTTCCAGAAAACCAAAAATATTCACAAAAAACTACATTTTATAGAGACTAATTTCAGTTTTACACACAAATACTATAGTGTTCAATTATGTATATAAATATAAAATAACATTTTTACTTACCTCTATTGAAGATTGGTGATGGTATCTGGAAGATAGGGAGGAGGAGAGAGGGAGTTGGGGTTATTGTTTGGCAGGATAATCCCCCTCCATGAGGACTTCAGGTAAAGCCCTCTCTGGGGTTACTTCCCTTCTGTCTTTTAATGCCACTAGGACCAGCTTGAGTCACTGGACCCCTGTCTTACAAAATAACTGTCCACAGTCCTCTGTTTCTGGCGCCTCTCTAACATTTCCCTAAAATGGGACATGGTTCTGCCACTGAACTTCTTGCAAAGATGGCTTGTTTCAGCTTCCTCAGGGTGGTACTTCTCCACAAACATTTGGACATCATTTCACTTGGCACAAACCTCCTTCATCTTTGAAGAAGGCATCTCATCCACTCCCTCTTCCTCCTCCTCTGAAGCTAGGTCCTCAGCTGTGGTCTGATACTGCTCCAGATGAAGCTCTTGCAACTCTTCAGTGGTTAGCTCTTCCCTGTGGTCCTCCACCAACTCTCCCACATCCTCACCACTCACCTCCAGCCCCAGGGTGTTCCCCAATGCCACAATAGTCCACAACAGGCAGAGGGTCAGCTGGGTCAGGGACAGGGTCAGGGTCAGCCTCAAACCATTCAAAATCCCTCTTTTCGACACAATCTGGCCACAATTGTCTCCAAACAGAGTTCCAAGTCCTGGCAGTCACTCCCTCCCAAGCCTTACCTATAAGGCTTAGGGAGCTGTAGATGTTGAAGTGATTCCTCCAGGACACTCTTAGGGTCAACTTAGTGTCTGTGGTCACTTCAAAGCACTTTTCAAACACTGCTTTTGTGTAGAGTTTTTTGAAGTTAGAAATGACCTGTTGGTCCATGAGCTGGAGGAGAGGAGTGGTGTTAGGAGGCAAGAACTTCTGTTAAAAAACTGAAGTCCCTAGACAAGAGGTCTAATAAGTTTGGAGGATGAGCAGGAGCATTGTCCATTAACAGGAGGCACTTGAGTGGCAATTTCTTTTCTAGGAGGTAATTTTTTCACGCTGGGGCCAAACACTTCATGGACCCACTCTTTGAAAATTTGTCTTGTGACCCATGCCTTATGATTAGCTTTCCACAAGACATAATTTGTTCTTAAAGACATTGTTTTTCTTAAACACACTGGGATTTTCTGAATGATACACAAGTAAAGGCTTCGCTTTAAAATCACCACTAGCATTAGCACAGAACAAAAGAGTCAGCCTGTCTTTCATAGGCTTGTGTCCTGGCAGTGCCTTTTCCTCCTGTGTGATGTAGGTCCTCTTTGGCATTTTCTTCCAAAACAGGCCTGTTTCGTCACAATTGAACACTTGTTGGGGTTTGAATTTTTCAGTGTCTATCTACCCCTTACTCCTGTACAAACTACTCAGCCACCTGTTTGTCTCGACTGGCTGCCTCACCATGTCTTACAACATTGTGTATGCCTCTATGCTTCTTAAATCAGTCAAACCAGCCTCTGCTGCTCTTAAATTCACTATCAGCACTGGTTCCAGGAGTTTTCTGCACCAGATCGGCATGCAGCTTCCTTGCCTTTTCGCAAATAATTGTCTCTGAAACGCTGTCACCTGCCATCTCTTAATCCTTGATCCACACCAGCAACAACTTCTCAGCCTCTTCAACAATTTGTGGTCTTTTTTTGGTTAGCATATTAACACCTTTTGCAACATCAGCTTCCTTGATTTTTTTCTTTCTTTGCCAGGATAGAACCGATGATCGACTTGTTTTTCCCATACATCCTGGCAAGCTCAGCAAGTCTCGCACCACTCTCATACTTCTGTATAATTTCCTTCACATCTATGGTGTTTCTCACTTTCTTTACCACAGGGGTACCACTAGCAAGTTTCTTAGGGTCCATGGTAGCTTATTTTGTAGTCCCACAAGCACTAAACACAATGAAATAATCGTAAAATGTTTGAATGAGAGTGCAGGTTAGTGTTCACTCAAGCATCAACAAAGACGGACTGGCTCACGGCGCCTGCGTGGGGATGCGGACAGAGCGGACTCGCGGACAGGTCCGGTACCCGGCAGTCCGAAAATAGGGGTGTGTTCGATAATAGGGACAAAGTTGGTTCAAAAAAAGGGTTCTATTTTTTTGAAACGTTCGATAAGTGATATGTTTGAAATTTGAGGTTCCACTGTACCTTATTGCATACTAGGTAACTGAAGTGATTAGATTTATAATAACGAGGTAGTACAAAACATACCTGGAGTTTACCTGGAGAGGGTTTCGGGGGTCAACACCCCCCATGGCCCGGTCTGAGACCAGGCCTCATGGTGGATCAGGGTCTGATCAACCAGGCTGTTACTGATGGCCGCATGCAAGCTGACATACAAGCCACTGCCCGGTTGGTCAGGTACTGACTTTAGGTGCCTGTCCAGTGCCTTTTTGAAGAGAGCCAGGGGTCTGTTGGTAATCTCCCTTATGTATGCTGGGAGGCAATTAAACAATCTTGGGCCCTGGACACTTACTATGTTGTCTGTGTACTCGTGGCACCCCTCTTTTCATCAGGGGAATGTTGCATCTCCTGCCGAGTCTTTTGCTGTCATATGCAGTGATTTTCGTGTGCAGGTTTGGTACCAATCCCTCCGGGATCTTCCAAGTGTATATTATCATGTATCTCTCTCGCCTGCGTTCGAGGGAATACAGATCAAAGACCTTCAACCATTCCCAGTAGTTAAGTTGCCTTATCACACTTACATGTGCTGTGAAAGTTCTTTGTACACTCTCCAGGTCTGCAATGTCGCCAGCCTTGAAGGGGGCCATTAGTGTACAGCAGTATTCCAGCCTAGAGAGCACAAGCAATTTGAAGAGAATCATCATGGGCTTGGCGTCCTTAATTTTGAAGGTTCTCATTATCTATCCTATCATTTTTCTAGCAGACAAGGTAGAGACATTGTTTTGATCTTTGAAGGCGAGATCCTCTGACATTATCACTCCCAGGTCCTTCACATTACTTTTCTGCTCTATTGTATGGTTAGAATTTATGGTATACCCTGACACATTTTTAATTTCTTAAAGTTTTCCCATATCTGAGTAGTTGAAATTTTTCCTCGTTGAACTTCATATTGTTTTGAGTGGCCCATTCGAAGATTTGGTTGATGTCCACTTGGAGTCTTGCAGTGTCTTCGATGGAGGTCACTGCCATGGTGATCCCAGTGTCATCCGCAAAGGAAGACACGAAGCTATGGCTTATATCTCTGTCTATGTCAGAAATAAGAACATAAGAAAGAAGGAACACTGCAACAGGCCTACTGACCCATGCGAAGCAGGTCCATGCCACCCCCCTGGCCTAGAACAATGACCACCTAGTCAGGTCACTTCCACTTAAGGAAGGAGCACGGCACCAGAACTGGTAGCTCAAGCTAGTCAGGTCCAACTCACACCCACTCATGTTTTTATCCAACCTATTTTTAAAACTACACAAGGTCTTAGCTTCTATGATGGTACTCTGGAGTTTGTTCCACTCATCCACAACTCTATTACCAAACCAGTGCTTTCCTATATCCTTCCTGAATGTGAACTGTTACAACTTGAAGCCATTGCTGCGAGTCTTGTCTTGGCTGGATATTCTCAGCATGCTATTTACATCACCTTTATTTATTCCTGTTTTCCATTTATACACCTCAATCATATCCCCCCTAATTCTACGCCTTTCTAGAGAGTGCAGATTCAGGGCCCTCATTCTATCCTCATAGGGAAGATTTCTGATACATGGGATCAACTTTGTCATCCTCCTCTGTACTTTTTCCAGTGCATTTATATCCATTCTGTAATATGGTGACCAGAACTGTGCAGCATAATCTAAATGAGGCCTAACCAAGGATATAGAGTTGAAGAACAACCTGAGTACAGTGGAACCTCTACTTGTGAGTTTAATCCGTTCCATGACCTTGCTCGCAACTGGATTTGCTCGTTTGCAGAGTCAATTTTCCTCATTTAAATTAATTGAAATGCAATTAAGGGTAGTTCGACCAAATTGCGGCCTACTTTTTTATTTTTCAACCAATTTTTTTTATTTTTGGTGTACATTTAGAGGTTCATATGTAGAAGAATGTGAGAAAGTTTCAGTATGATTGGCCAACAAACAACAGAGAAAAAAAATATTTAATGACTTTTCATATATGGCAGCAAGGTATGACAAAATGGCACTTCGAGTGGCACTTCCGACAATCCCAACCGTTAGAATACATCTGACATGACTTTTGGAGGAACATGTTTCATCTAATATATCTTATTATCATGGAAAAAAAAAATACATTTGATAGACTTTTTGGCATTCACCAAAATATCTGCCTTTTACCTCCCACAAAATCAAAAATATTTGATATATTCCAAAAAAAGAAGCCGCAAATAGTCAAACACACTTTGTTTTATATTGTCAGTGAAAATCATTTCAATACAATCATTAATAATGGTGTAATTTAGCGAAATAAGTGAAAAAGTTACCTCCGAGATATAGGCCTGGAACGCCGGCCGGCCCGCCGTCACATAGGCCGGGAACGCCGGCCGGCCCACCGGCCCCCCCCCCCCAATTTTTTTTTTTTCGCGAAAATCGCGTTTGTTTCAGTGGTTTTCTAAGTAAATTGATGTTCTAGTGCAGTTATCCTCTTCAAAATACCGTTTTCTATCACTCACAGACCAAACGATACAACATGGAAACCAGGAGTAACTCTTATATCGAAATACTGCTGGTGGACTCTCGCCATATTATGGCCTATTTTATTCAGTCTAGAGTATATAACATGTTTGTTTGTTATTTATAGTGTTTATTATATCATATTAGATCAATTCTGATAGATAAATAAGCCGTATAGTTGATATATAAGCTGATATAAACGTAATAATGAAGTGATTTCACCTGGCACCATCTGGAGGGGGAGTACTGCCGAGTGTACCCAGGTGCTTCCTGATAGGCTAGACGTCTATTGATAAGCTCCACTTACTCTTATATGATGCCAAATAATCAATTATTATATTAGACAGAATAATGCAAAGAAAAAGCAATAAAAAACAAGGAAAAAATTCCAAAAAATACATGGGTTGAGAACAGACGCGCTACCTACATCGCCGTTACCATACCTGATATAAATGACTATAATTTCTTGCAGAAACGTCTTAGAACATTGATTCTTCTACCATTGTGTTGCCAAAGAGTTAAGCTATTTTTCAGTATATATAACTCATTTCCATAATTTTTCAATTTTTGGTTGAGCGCGCGCGGAAAATTGCCCACATGCTCACTTAATCTGTTCCAGTGGAATTCTGTACTTCAATAATTTCGCTAATATCAACTCTACGGCTTATTTATCTATCTCACTTCATCTAATATGACATAATAAACAATTTAAATAACATAGAAACCTGATATATACTCTAGAATGAATAAAATGTCATTCATGTAGTGGTATGGGCGGTGTCGGCGGTGGACGAGAGTTTGTCTGGAGACCGGGCAAAATTCTTCATGAATAAATTCACTAATATCATCTATACTGCTTATTTATCTATCACAGTTCATCTAGTATGACATAACTTCAATCTCCACGACTACGGTGCTCTTCGCACCTACTCCAAGGCTGAGGGACTGATTACCTCATCTTCTGTACATAGTTCTACTATCTTCAAGTTATGTCCTGGAATTTGTATTGATAAAGCCACTGGGTGGCGAAATGTCTACAATAAAGATACCCAGATGTTGCACATGTGTCTTAATTTCATCTTGTCAGTATTGTATACCATTCTTGTACAACATAACAAACAATATGAATAACATAGAAACATGATATATACTCTAGAATGAATAAAATATGTCATTCATGTAGTGGTATGGGCGGTGTCGGCGGTGGACGAGAGTTTATTTGGAGACTGGACAAAATTCTTCGTGAATAATTTCGCTAATATCATCTATACTGCTTATTTATATATCACAGTTCATCTAATATGACGTAACGGACAATATAAATAACATAGAAACGCGATATATACTCTAGAATGAATAAAATATGTCATTATGTAACAGGTGGAGGCGGCCACAACCGCTCCCTCTTTGTTGTTGTAAACACTGCCATCTAGTGACGGCCTTTTGAAGCCGTCTATTATTATAATTATATGTAGTACATTATTATTATATATGTATTATTATTATACATATATTATTATTAGTGTTGTATTATACTATCATTATTATTATTATACGTATTGTATAATAATATTATTATTATTATTATTATTATTATTATTATATAAATTACAGTGGACCCCCGGTTTACGATATTATTTCATTCCAGAAGTATGTTCAGGTGCCAGTACTGACCGAATTTATTCCCATAAGGAATATTGTGAATTAGATTAGTCCATTTCAGACCCCCAAACATACACATACAAATGCACTTATATAAATACACTTACATAATTGGTCGCATTGGGAGCTGATCGTAAACCGGGGGTCCACTGTATTTAATTTTTATTCGCACAAAAAATATGAGATTTACTGTTATTCCTTATTGCAATAATTGTATAAATATGTCAACCCATTCACGACTGCGTATTGGAATGGACAGTGACGTCATTTGTTTACACTGAAACAGCCAAGCAATGGACCATTTCTCCTAGGATGAGCTCTATTTCAAGGTGCTTTTCGTCGTGAAAGCAATCAAAATCATATCTATTTCTGTAATATATCTTTTATTCTATCAAATGAGACCAAAAAAAATGAGAATACAACCATAAAAACCATTCGAAATTACCACTAAGGGGTGGCTAATTGCTGAGAAGTGAACTCCATTATTTATGCTTAGATTTCTTTCATTTTTGGTGTATGTTAAGAAGCATCTTTTCATCATACATTGCCCAAGTTTCAATAAGATAGTCCAACAAACAAATGAGATACAATTCCCGAGATCAAGAGCAAGAGCCCCTCACCAGTGTCAAGGAACCTACCTTGAGGTCTGCTCGCTTGTAGAAATTTTGCTCGCGTATGGAAGCAAAAAATTGACCCATCGACTGCTCGTATTTGGAAAAACTCACACGTGGACATGCTCGCAAGTAGAGGTTCCACTGTACTTTTATTATTTATACTTCTTGATATGAAGCCAAGGATTCTGTTAGCTTTATTGTGAACACTTATGCACTGTTGTCTTGGTTTCAGATTACTGCTAACCAGAACTCCTGAATCCTTTTCGCAGTCATTTTATAAGCGGCATGGTTATTGTCCTGTCCAACATTTAGCACTTTGCATTTGTCTATATTAAACTGCATCTGTCACTTCTCTGACCATTGCATCAGTCTATTTAACCCTTTGAGGGTCGACAGGCCCTCTCAGAAACTCGTTCTCAGGGTCGGCCAAATTTAAAAACAAAAAAAAAAATTTTTCTTATGAAAAGATAGAGAATCTTTTCCCGATAATAATGACACCAAAATTATGAGATTTGATGGAAAACTTACAGAATTATGCTCTCGCGAAGTTAGCGGTCTCGGCGATGTTTACGCATCGGCGATTTTGCCCAATTTGAGCCCCATTTTCGGCCAATTCCTCTATACTAGTCGACAAACAAAATGAATATTTCGCTAGAACTATATTTTTTCTATTGAATGAGTGCAAGAAACCACCCATTTACCATTTCCAACTATCCAATACAGTGGTCAGAATTTAGCAATTTTGCCAATTTCACACAAATTTCAAAAAATGCTAATTTCCGAATAGTGTCCAGAACAAACAAGAAATACATTCCTGGCACTAAAATGACATTTCTTCTGCTCATTAGTCACGTCTCAAGGCCCCTCTTCCATTCTTTTGCTTTCCACTTTGAATTTTTATTCTCACGAAAAATAGAAGATTTACTGTTATGTAGACTACTGCATTAGTGTAAAAAATTATATAAATCATATTGGCGCAATTGCAAAAGAATGTTAGACTCACCAGTTGACGTGTATTGGACGCTTGGCATGATTTGTTTACTTTTGAACTTTGGTAAAAATCGAACATTTCTGCTACTTCGAGCTCAATTTCAAGGTACTTTTCATTGTAAAACCAGTAAAAATCATCTCAATTTCTGTGATATGTAATCCATTCTATAAAATGAGACCAAGAAAACTAGAATACAACAATAAATACCATACGAAAATACAGTGCAAAGACGCTGTTTTATGCCAAAAAAAAAACGTGAAAGTTTTTTTTTTCTCATTATGCACTGTGTGCTGCAGGATTTTTTTTATACTGTGCACACTGACCACATAGACCCATTCTTTCATATGGAGGCCTACCAGCCTCTTCCCGCGAGATTTGACGGCGCTAGAATTTATGCGTACTAGTACGTCAAAAACCCCTATGCGTAAGACGTACTAGTACGACCAAAACCCTCAAAGGGTTAACCCTTAACCCCTTCAGGGTCCAAGGCCAAAATTTGAAGTGGTGCTCCAATGTCCAAGAAATTTTGAAAAAAAAAAAAATTATTTTTTCTTACAGAATTAAAGAGCATATTTTTGTGAAGGTAATAAGACAACAAAAAAAATTCTGATCAGTACTTACCGAGATACAGTGCCAAGAAGTTTGTCAAAAATGATGTGGTGGCGGCAACATCGACAAATTCCACATACGCGCATTACATTATTTTGCCTGAGAGACCAATACTGTATATAATGTATATATATAAACTCACTGTATTGAACACAATAACCGCACTAAAGTTATTATCATATTATTGTTTACCACTGTTGTTTATTACAATAAACATGCACAAATTCAATTCAATTCAATTCAAAGTTTATTCTCTATAAAGATTACAATGTTGAATTTACAGAATTTGGTTGTTGTGTGGTTTACATGTAGTTAAATAATGATTACAGAGTGTACCACTAGAACGCCTAGCATGGCTAGGCATTTCGGGCAGACTTAGTTTAATTCTTTATTTTAAAATATTACAAATTATGAGGTAAGTTTGTATTATGGCTAAGTGACTAAATACTAGTTTGTGAGTTTAGCAATGTGAATGCTTTTGTTTTGGCACAGTACATAGTTTCAGTATTGGAGTATCATAGGATTTATTATTTTAAGATAGAGATTAATATTTCTGTTTATGGTCAAATGGGTGAGTGAGTGTAAGTGTGAACCACCAGGTGGTATTCGTGTAGTTAGTTGATGGGGTTTATCAGGGAGATAAGATGTTTTCTAATGGTAGTTTTGAAGGTGATGAATGTGTCTGCAGTTCTAGAGTTCTCAGGTAGGGTGTTCCAGATTTTAGGGCCTTTGACATACATTGAATTTTTGTAAAGGTTTAGTCGGACATGGGGAATGTCGTAGAGATGTTTGTGTCTGATGTTATTCCTGTGGGTTCTGTCACAACTATCAAGAAAGTGTTTTAGGTCAAGGTTGATATTGGAGTTTAAGGTCCTGTAGATGTAGATTGCACAGTAGTAAGTGTGGATGTACTGAACAGGGAGTAAGTTTAGATCTATGAAGAGTGGGGGGGTGTGTTGCCAGGGATGGGATTTAGTGATTATTCTTACTGCAACTTTTTGTTGGGTTATTATTGGCTTTAGGTGTGTTGCTGCAGTTGATCCCCAAGCACAAATAGCATAGGTGAGGTATGGATAAATAACACTAATGTTCTATCATATATTTACATATTTACAATCACTGGACATGGTTTTAGAACTGCTGGAGCTTGTGGAACTCCTTGAAACAAGGCACCATGCACAGAGGCACCTTACATTCCTCACACATAAACCGAGTGTCTTTGCGTCTTTGTTGCCGTCGTTTTGTTTGTGCACAGACGATGCATCTCTTCTGAGCAAATTTCTTTTGAGTTGAAGGAAGTTGTATTGTGAAATGATCACCTTCCCTCCTCAAACGCTTGGGTATATCCTGAGTAATTCGAGGACCTTGTTGTATAGCAGGTGTTCTTACCTGGT
Source organism: Cherax quadricarinatus (assembly GCF_026875155.1). Taxonomy (NCBI): domain Eukaryota; kingdom Metazoa; phylum Arthropoda; class Malacostraca; order Decapoda; family Parastacidae; genus Cherax; species Cherax quadricarinatus. The sequence continues at coordinate 6,937,831 of NC_069435.1, read as the reverse complement.
ACTTCATTATGAGTTGTCTGACAACAGACAAACAAAATTCACCATACGGTGGTCTGTTCCCAGTCTTTATTTGGTACATATTATATGCATTGAGCATTGAAATGTCCATGAGATGGAAGAAAAGTTTCATGTACCACTTGTAACTCTTACGAACACAGTCAACAAAACCAATCTGCATGTCACATTTGTCAACCAAGCGCATGTTTTGTGTATAATCAATCACTGTCACTGGTTTTCGAATACGTTCATTAGTCACTCGATCAACTTTGCCACTGTCTTGCATTTCATTACGGTGAATGGTCGTCAACAATGTGACATCTCGTTTGTCATGCCACCGTAATGCCATAATGTCATTGGCAGTAAACACCTGCACGTCATCACCACAAGCACCTGCGTTGAGCCTGGGCATATGTTTATGATTAGAACGCACTGTGCCACACACATCTGTCTTGTTCACTCGCATGAAATCACTGAGTAATGGGCTTGTGTACCAGTTATCGGTATACAGTGGACCCCCGCATAACGATATTAATCCGTTCATGAGAGCTCATTGTTACGCGAAATTATCATTATGCGAAATTATCGTTATGCGAATGAATTTTCCCCATAAGAAATAATGGAAATCAAATTAATCCGTGCAAGACACCCAAAAGTATGAAAAAAAAAATTTTACCACATGAAATATACATTTTCCTACACACAAAGAGAAGGATACATGCACAATAGTAGAGTAGTACATGCACAATATATATTGTGCATGTACTACTCTACTAAATGAAGAATAAATGACACTTACCTTTATTGAAGATGCAGCAATGACTGATGAGACACTGTGTCCTGGGAGTGCCTTTTCCTCCTGAGTACTGTAGGTCCTGTTTGGCATTTTCTTCCAGAACAGGCCTTATCACACTGTGTATGTCACTACGATTCTTAAATCTCTCAAACCAACCTTTGCTGGCTTTAAATTCACCAATATGAGCACTAGTTCCAGGCATTTTTCCTGTTCACCTGGGTGTTAGTGGACTGGTGTGGGTTGCATCCTGGGAGACAAGATTAACCCTTTCAGGGTCCAAGGCCCAAATCTGGAGTCACGCACCAGTGTCCAAGAATTTTCAAAAAAAAAAAATTTGTTATTTTTTCTTATGAAATCGTAGAGAATCTTTTTTGTGAAGGTAATAAAACAAAAAGTACGAATTTGGTGGAAATTGACGAAATTATGCTCTTGCGAATTTTGATGTGTCAGCGATATTTACGAATCGGCGATTTTGCTGACTTTGACTCCCATTTTACGCCAATTACATTATTCCAATCAACCAAATTCTTAGCTATTTCACTAGTATTCCTTCTATTCTATCGATTGAGCACAAGAAATCGCCAAGTCAACTGTTTCAACTACAAAATAAAGTGATCGAAATTGTTAATTTGGCCAATTTAACACAAAGTTCAAAATATTCCAATTTCAAAATAGGGTCCAGAATAAACAATGTAGGCATTCCTGGCACTAAACTAACATTTCCTCTGTTCATTAGTTATGTTTTGAGGCTTTACAAATAAATTCCATTTTGATTTTTTATTCACATAATGAATTTTTAATTCACACCAAAAAATAGAAGATTTACTGTATGCAATACTGTAATAATTGTATAAATATCATCACCATATTTGTGAATGTATATTAGACCCACCAGCTGACGTGTATTAGACGTGTGAGGTCGTTTGTTTACTCTTGAATATCGGCAAAAATTTAACATTTCCGCTACTTTGAGCTCAGTTTCGAGCCATTTCCAGTGCTAAAACCAATCAAAATCATCTCTATTTCTGTAATATGTCTTCCATTCTATCAAATGAGACCAAGAAATCGCAAATACAACTATAAAAAACATACGAAAAAACACTGCAAAGTTGCTGTTTTAATCGAAAAATCATGATTTCAGTTTTTTTCTGTCATTATACACAGCGTGCTGCAGGATCTGTTTTATGTGGTGCACACACACCACATAGATGTATTCTCTCATATCTAGGCCCAAATGTACCACTCACAGTTTATCAGAGTGAGCTGAGCTCATGGCGTAGATCTACGGTTTGGACACTAACCGTAAAGCCGTAGATCTATGAGACGGACCCTGAAAGGGTTAAGGACCCCAATGGAAATAAGTGAGAGAGTCCTCGAGGATGCACTGACTTTCTTGGGTTATCCTGGGTGGCTAACCCTCCGGGGTTAATTGTTTCTCGGTAATTGTTTCACGTTAAGCCACACCAACAACACACACTCCACATCTTCGAGTAATACAGCTGATGGTGGTGCAGCAACAACAACAGCTGTGGTGCAGCTGACCATGGTGCAGCAGCAGCTGGGTGCAGCAACAGCTGACCATGGTGCAGCTCCAGCTGTGGTGCAGCAGCAGCTGACTGTGGTACGATAGTATTTATCACCCTTTTTACCACAGGGTTGCCACTAGAAGCTTTCTTTGGGCCCAGGGTGGCTTATTAGCAGTTACAAGCACTATAATAATGGAATAATCCCAAAATGTATCGAATGTATGCATGCAACCACCACCCTGGCTTGAAACAATGACGGCAAGACAGGCGCTCAGGCTGGACGGACAGGTTCGGGACGAGTCATGTTCAGAAACAGCTGATGGTGCAACAGCGGTGCAGCAGCAGCTGACTGATCCAGCAACAGCTGACTGGTCCAGCAACAGCTGACTGGTCCCCGCAACAGCTGACTGGTTTCCCGCAACAGCTGACTGGTCCAGCAACAGCTGACTGGTCCAGCAACAGTGACTGGGCCAACAACAGCTGACGGTCCAAACATGATGGTCCAGCAACAGCTGACTGGTCCAGCAACAGCTGACTGGTCCAGCAACAGCTGACTGGTCCAGCAACACTGACTGGTCCAGCAACAGCTGATGGTCCGCAACAGCTGACTGTCCACAACAGCTGACTGGTCCAGCAACAGCTGACTGGTCCAGCAACAGCTGACTGGTCCAGCAACAGCTGACTGGTCCAGCAACAGCTGACTGGTCCAGCAACAGCTGACTGGTCCAGCAACAGCTGACTGGTCCAGCAACAGCTGACTGGTCCAGCAACACTGACTGGTCCAGCAACAGCTGAAATGGTCCCCGCAACGCTGACTGGTCCAGCAACAGCTGACTGGTCCAGCAACAGCTGACTGGTCCAGCAACAGCTGACTGGTCCAGCAAAAAGCTGACTGGTCCAGCAACAGCTGACTGGTCCAGCAACAGCTGACTGGTCCAGCAACAGCTGACGGTCCAGCAACGCTGACTGGTCCAGCAACAGCTGACTGGTCCAGCAACAGCTGACTGGGCCAGCAACAGCTGACTGGTCCAGCAACAGCTGACTGGTCCAGCAAAAAGCTGACTGTCCAGCAACAAACTGACTGGTCCAGCAACAGCTGACTGGTCCAGCAACAGCTGACTGGGCCAGCAACACTGACTGGTCCAGCAACAGCTGACTGGTCCACAACAGCTGACTGGTCCAGCAACAGCTGACTGGTCCCGCAACAGCTGACTGGTCCAGCAACAGCTGACTGGTCCCGCAACAGCTGACTGGTCCAGCAACAGCTGACTGGTCCAGCAACAGCTGACTGGTCCAGCAACAGCTACTGGTCCAGCAACAGCTGACTGGTCCAGCAACAGCTGACTGGTCCAGCAACAGCTGACTGGTCCAGCAACAGCTGACTGGTCCAGCAACACTGACTGGTCCAGCAACAGCTGACTGGTCCAGCAAAAAGCTGACTGGTCCAGCAACAGCTGACTGGTCCAGCAACAGCTGACTGGGCCAGCAACAGCTGACTGGTCCAGCAAAAAGCTGACTGGTCCAGCAACAGCTGACTGGTCCAGCAACAGCTGACTGGTCCAGCAACAGCTGACTGGTCCAGCAACAGCTGACTGGTCCAGCAACAGCTGACTGGTCCAGCAAAAAGCTGACTGGTCCAGCAACAGCTGACTGGTCCAGCAACAGCTGACTGGTCCAGCAACAGCTGACTGGTCCGCCCAAAAGCTGACTGGTCCAGCAACAGCTGACTGGTCCAGCAACAGCGACTGGGCCAGCAACAGCTGACGGTCCAGCAACAGCTGACTGGTCCAGCAACAGCTGACTGGGCCAGCAACAGCTGACTGGTCCAGCAACAGCTGACTGGTCCAGCAACAGCTGACTAATCCAGTAACAGCGATTCTTAAATCTCTCAAACCAACCTTTGCTGGCTTTAAATTCACCAATATGATCACTAGTTCCAGCCGTTTTTCCCCGTTCCGTGGGTGTTAGTCGACTGGTGTGGGGTTTCATCCTGGGAGACAAGATTAAGGACCCCAATGGAAATAAGTTAGACAGTCTTCGATGACAAACTTTTTTGGGTTATCCTGGGTGACTAACCCTCTGGGGTTAATTGTTTCTTGGAATTCCTCAATAAGCCACACCAACAACGGTGTCTGACAGCAGCAGCACACAGCAGCATCCTGACATGCTACAGAACAGCATGGCACTGACAGTGCTACAGCAGCAGCAGACAGTACTACAGCAGCAGCAGCAGCAGACGGTACTACAGCAGCAGCAGCAGCAGACGGTACTACAGCAGCAGCAGACGGTACTACAAGCAGCAGCAGCAGACGGTACTACAGCAGCAGCAGCAGGACGTTACTACAGCAACCAGAGCAAGCAGCAGCTGACGGTGGTACAGTCACAGCAGCAGCAGCAGCTGACGGTGTAACAGCAGCTGCAGCATCACAGACGGTGCTACAGCAGCAGCAGCAGCATCTGATGGTCTGCAGCAGCAGCAGCAGCTGATGGTGCACAGGCAGTCAGCAGCAAGCTGAACAGAGCAGCAGCAGCAGCTGACAGTGCAGCAGCAGCAGCTGACCATGCAGCAGCAGCAGCAGCTGACAGTGCAGCAGCAGCACAGCAGCTGTTACAGTGCAGCAGCATTCAGCAGCAGACAGTGCAGCCAGCCCAGCAGCAGCTAGCAAGAAACGGTAACACAACAGCAGCAGCAGCAGATGGTGGTAACAGCAGCAGCAGCAGCAGCAGCTGATGGTGCTGCAGAAGCAGCAGCTTGATGGTGCTGCAGAAGCAGCTGCTGATGGTGCTGCAAAGCCAGCAGCTTGATGGTGCTGCAGAAGCAGCATCTGATGGTGCTGCAGAAGCACAGCTAGATTGGTGCTGCAGCAGGCAGACAGTGCTGCAGCTACAGTGCACAGCAGCAGTAGCTGACAGAGCTGCAGCAGTAGCGTGACAGTTGCTGGCAGCATAACTGACCAGTCTGCAGCATCAGCTGACAGTGCCTGCAAGCAGCCAGCTGACCAGTGCTGCAGTCAGCAGCTGACAGTGATGCAGCAGCCGCTGACAGTGCTGCAGCCGCACTGAAGTGCTACACAGCAGCACAAGACGATGCAACAGCAGCAGCAACGATGCTACAGCAGCAGCAAAAACGAAGCACAGCAGCAGCAGACGTGCTACAGCAGCAGGCAGCAGCACTGACGGTGGTACCGCATCATCAGCACTGACGGTGCTACAGCAGCATCAAGCATCAGCATATGACCATGGTACCCTTGACATTATTTCATAATATTTCTCACCCTTTTTAACACAGTTTGGCACTAAAGCTTACTTGGGGCCCATGGTCACTTTTTTGCAGATAAAATCACCAAAAACACTGTAAGAATTTGAATGATTACGATTGTAAATGCTTGGATGTTACCGCGGAGGCTGGCTTGTAAACAATGCCACCGGCGGAACATGTGAGGCTGGCTCAGGCTACACATTAGACGCGTCTCGGATGAACAGCGTTGAGCGGGTTTTTTAGCGGTATGCGAGGCAAAATCTTAGCGATAAAATGTATCGGTATGAGGATTTAACGTTATGTAAGGCCAACGGTATGCGGGGGTCCACTGTATAATGTATGCCCCTTACCAAGATAAGGTGCCATCATGTTTCTCACTACGTCACCTGAGATACCCAATAACATCTTGGTATCTTTCAATGTTTTACTACCCGTGTATACAACAATATCCAACACCAGGCCACTGTCAATCACAGAGTACAAACAGTTTTATACCAAAGCTTTTCCTCTTGCTCGGTATATACTGCTTGAATGACAGTCTACCTTTGAACAAAATCAAAGACTCGTCAATTACAAGATTCTTGAATGGATAAAAGTATATGCTGAACTTTTGTTTGAGATACATGAAAACATTTCTAATCTTGTATAACCTGTCACTTCTGTCAGGCCTGGTTTTGTCAGAGAAGTGCAACATACGTAAGAGTAAGATAAACCTGTTCACTGGTATGGTTTCACTGAAGACCGGGGTAGAAATTAGCCGATCTGTGGACTAGTATGCTTTTATATTATGCTTATAGACGTGAGGCATAAGCATTATTGTTGCAAATACATTTCTGCAACAGTCGTCTCTTTCCACCTGTGTAGTCTTGACTGTGGTGATAAGATCGTATTTGCCATGGTGTACTCAAAATACTTATTACTTTCCCTGACAATAGTTTCCATCAATGGCTGGTCAAAGAATAATTCAAAGAATTCCAGTTCATTGGCCTTGGTTCCAAGGGGACAAGTAGGTAGAATTCCACTTTGAGAGTCATCAAAGTGGTGAGGCTTGGGAACAAAATTGGGATTTTGCTGCCAATCCCACATATGGTTTGCTGGTGGATACTGGACATCATAGGCTGGTTGTGCGGGTGGTTGTGGTTGTGGTGGGCTGGTGGTTGACGCTCCACTTTGTCCTTGAACTGACTAGTCAGCAGCATGGGTCGCAGTGTGGGCTGGTGAGGCACGCATGGCGGTGCCACTACCATCACCACTAACACCATCCACTGATGCCTGTGGTCTATCCATGCCAAGTGTAGCCACATCATCCTCACTATCACTACCTAAAACTGGTGTAGGGCCACGGGATGTACTCCGGGATGTACTCCGTCCCCTGGGCACAGCATAGGATACACTACCCGAGCGCATGCAGCGGCAAACATACCGACGCTTCACTGGTGAATATGATTCCTCACTATCACTACTCGAATGATCGTCAAGCGCAATAAAATCACAATCCACGTCACTATCATCATCATTACTGAAGTCAGAGGCCTGGCCACGCGAAAATATTAGTTTTCTCTTGGGTTGAGGAACAACCGACCGTGAGTCATGAGTGCCCACACCGGAGGTAGAAGGTTGAGGATCGTCAGGGTTTTCTGCACTATTATCGATATCCTGGTCATTCTTTTCGGTCACTAACTGATCAAAGCTGTAGAATTCGTCTTCATTTCCACTTCCATCACTGTATACAATGAGTGTACACTTATACAATATACATTATATTGTATAAAGAACATAAAATAGAAAAATGGGATTTTGCGAAAGTCACCAATGTTGCCGCCACCCGGTCATTTTGGGTCAACTTCCCGCCACTGTGTCTCGTTAAGTACTGATCAGAAAAAACTTTTTTTTTGTCTTATTACCTTCACAAAAATATACTCTTTAATTCTGTAAGAAAAAATATTTTTTTTTTTTTTTTTTTTTTTTTTTTTTTTTTCAAAATTTCTTGGACACTGGAGCACCACTTCAGATTTTGGCCTTGGACCCTGAAGGGGTTAAAAACCACTTACTCACCCACAACTAAATAAATACTGATTAACTGTATCTCATAATTGTATAACCTGTGACCCTATCAAACTTTTTTTTTTTTGTAATTACATTACCTAATAGAATACTCCATTCACTTGAATGCTCTTTAACTCATCAAAGGTACTACAAATTTTTACAACTATAAAGCCTCTTATTTGAAATACTCATTTGTACTTTATGTTGTAATTTGTTTACTGTAATTTTTACCACTAAATATATCATCGCTTAATTAATCTTAAGTTAATTTTAAGCCTGCACACAATGCTCTGCATACAAGGGGCTTTTGGCATGTACACTCAACCACTGTATTTCTTTTGTACAACTATGTATCATGTCCAAATAATAATAAATAAAATAAATCAAGATAGCTATGAATTGTCTCGGCAATTATTGATTCCATAAATTTTCCCACTATGGAGGTAAGGCTTATTCGTCTGTAGTTTGAACCTAAGGACCTGTCACCTGCCTTGTAAATAAGTATTACTTTTGCCATTTTCCACTTATCAGGCCTCTTCAAGGGGGGCTCCTTGGCATGATGAAGAGGCTCTTGGTCAGAGGAATTAGCCCTGTTGGTCTTCTTCCTCAGACCGAACCTAATTACCCCCCATTCTCCCCTCCCCTATCCCATCCTCCCCATCCTCCCTTTTTTCCATTCCTCCTCCTCACCCCTCCCTTTTGCCCTTCCTCTCCACGCTCAGTTTCGGACCACACAGTGGACTAAATTCTTTACTTTAAGACCGACTTCTTCTTCTGCCTACCTTTCTGACCATAGTATTGGCAAAGCGCTCCTGCGTCAGGTTGGCAGAGATATTTCATTTCATGCTCTCAAGAGCGGTACGCGCATTGTCACTGTCCAGAATGCTACCCAAGCTCATGATCTTTCTCTCCTTTCGAATATCGATACTACTCCTATCACTATTGAAAAACATCTTTCAATTCTTGTAGTGGTACTGTCATTCTGCCCCATACCATAGTCCAACAGAATTTCCAGTCATGTGGTAATGACATTTTTGAACAGCTGGAACTCCAGGATCTCCCAATCCTCAAAGTAGACACTTATGTCCTTCCTGCCCGGGGGCGGAGACGTTACCCTTGCAATGTGGCTCGTTTAACTTTTGACAGCCGAGAACTCCCGTCCTCTGTATATGTCGCGGGACATCGGTTACAAGTTCGAAAGGTGATACCTACACCGAAACAATGTAGAAATTGCTGGCGTTTTGGTCACCCAGCGAAATATTGCAGATCTATGGCCGAATGCCCAGTCTGTGGTGCCGATGACCATTCTAATACATCTTGCAGTCAACCTCCATCTTGCCTTAATTGTAATGAAGCTCACCCTTCGTACTCCCGCCGTTGCCAGGTCTACTTAAATGAATGTGAAATCCGTTGCCTCAAAGAGGCAGAAGGTCTCCCTTATGCTATGGCAGTTACTCATCTCTGCCTCCAAGGGAGACTACCCCGTGTTTCTTATTCTCGTGTTTCCAAACATCCCCCCACTTCTGGGGTCCCATCTTCTGCAACCTCCTCGGTTGTTACCCTCCCATAGCCACTATGGCATCTAATCCTTTTGCTGTCCTTGGCTCTGACGTCCCGACTACAACTCAGTCTCTCACATCTTCACGTCCTTCCTCACAAGCCCCAGTATCGACAAGACCTTGTACGACACCTCATACCAATCGCCCCTCTACTCAGAAGTCCAAAAAATCCACATTGCTCAAATCTTCTTTGCCCCTTCCTTCCCTTCTTCCACCTCCACACTTTACCTTTCCAGTCTCTGTACCTAGTTCTTCCCCTCTCTCTGGCTCTATTACAAGTGTGGAGATTCACCCTCCTCCTCGTACTATGCCTTCCACCCCCGTCTCCTCCCAAGTTTCTCCCTCTTCTGCCACCTCCCAGGTTTCTGCCTCTTCTGTCCCCCCCCCCACACTTCATCTCCAGTCCCTTACACTCTTTCGTCCCCCTCTACTTTGGTACAGTCCATTACTGTCCCAATCTTTACTCGCCCTCCTCCTTCTATCTCCAATATGGTCTCCCATTCATCTTTGAATTCAGAAACACTTGAAGCCATTTCAGAATATATGGCAGAGACTAAACCTTCAATGGACACTGATTCACTTCCTGTTCCTTCTCTTCCCTCTCCTCCATCTTCACAACCCCATTCTTCGCAACGCTCCATTCCTTCGCTACTTGAACGTCTTCCAATGCCACCACACGTTGACTTTTCTAACCCCTCTAGTCCGTAGGTGCCTTTACCTACAGATTTCTGGTATTTTCTTCATCGCCAATCATGGCCTATTTACAGTGGAATATCCGCGGCCTCAGGGGTAATCGGGGTGAGCTTCAGATGTTGCTTTCCAGGTTTTCCCCTGTTGGTGCTTGCTTACAAGAACCAAAATTACACTCGGCTGTTTTCCAACCTATCTCAGGCTATAATTTATTGTATTCTTCGGATTCTTTCTCAGATGGGACCTTTAATGAAAGTGCCCTTCTTCTACGCAATGATATTCCGTACTGTCAACTATTTGTCCATACCTCGCTGCATTACACTGCAGCCCGTATCCACTTGAATAAGTGGTTTACAATACGTTCTTTATATATCTCTCCTTCTCGGGCATTTTCTATCCCAGACTTTGCCTTTCTTGTTTCATCCTTACCGCCATCACTTCTGTTACTTGGTGATTTTAATGCCCACCATTTCCTCTGGGGGTCTCATTGTGACTCGCGTGGCATCCAGTTGGAGGCTTTTCTCACCTCTCACCCCCTTCATGTTTTAAATACGGGTACTCCCACCCATTTTGATCCTCGTACTCATACTCTCTCTTGCATCGATCTATCAGTCTGCTCTTCCTCCACTGCACTAGACTTCACCTGGTTTGTTCTACCAGACTTACATGACAGCGATCATTTTCCGATCATTCTTACTTCTCCTTCCTATTCACCACCTTTCCGTAGCCCTCGCTGGCAATTTGATCGGGCAAATTGGGATCTTTACTCACACCTCACTGCCTTTAGTGAGGTTCCTTCTTCATCCTCCATTGATGAGCTCCTACACATTTTCTCGACGTCAGTTTCTACCGCAGCTTCTCATTCTATACCCCAAAACTCAGGCAGGCATTCTCAGAAGTGCATGCCTTGGTCGTCTCCTGCTTGTGCCCGTGCAGTACGTTTGAAACGTGCTGCATGGGGCAGGTACCGGTACAATAGAACCGCTGAGAGACTTGTTGATTTTAAGCAGAAGCGTGCGATCGCTCACCGTGTCATCCGTGAAGCTAAACGCACTTGTTGGCGAGACTATGTTTCCACCATCACCTCTGCTTCTTCTATGAGTGCAGTCTGGAAAAAAGTGAGGAAATTGAGTGGTAAATACTCTCCTGACCCGGCTCCTGTTCTACGGGTCGCTGGTGTTGATGTAGCAAACCCTCTCGACATTGCCATTGAACTTGGCACACATCTGGTCCGTATTTCCCGAGGGCTCCATCTATGCCCCTCGTTTCTTTCCTCAAAGTCTGCCAGAGAGTTAGTACCCTTGGACTTTTCTTCTCTCAGAGAAGAACAGTACAGTGGACCCCCGGTTAACGATTTTAATCCGTGCAAGAGGGCTCATCGTTATGCGAAATAATCGTTATGCGAATGAATTTTCCCCATAAGAAATAATGGAAATCAAATTAATCCGTGCAAGACGCCCAAAAGTATGAAAAAATTTTTTTTTTACCACATGAAATGTTAATTTTAATACACACAAACTGAAAAAGGCATGCACAATTAAATGACACTTACTTTTATTGAAGATCTGGTGATGATTGATGGGATGGGAGGAGGGGAGAGAGCATTATCTTCTTACTGTTTAGAAGGGGAATCCCCTTCCATTACGACTTGAGGTAGCAAGTCCTTTTCCGGGTTACTTCCCTTCTTCTTTTAATGCCACTAGGACCAGCTTGAGAGTCACTGGACCTCTGTCGCACAACAAATCTGTCCATAGAGCTCTGTACCTCCCGTTCCTTTACGATTTGTCTAAAATGGGCCATAACATTGTCATTGAAATAGTCACCAGCACGGCTTGCAACAGCTGTGTCAGGGTGATTTTCATCTATAAAGGTTTGCAGTTCAACCCACTGTGCACACATTTCCTTAATCTTTGAAGTAGGCACAATGGATTCCACAACTGGCATAGGCTTCTCAGGGTTAGCCCCAAACCCTTCAAAATCTTTCTTACCACCCTTTTTACCACAGGGTTGGCACTAGAAGCTTTCTTGGGGCCCATGGTCACTTATTTTCCAGAAACAGCACCGAAAATACTGTAATAATACGAAATATTCCGAGTGTATGCTTGGATGTTACCGCGGAGGCTGGCTGGTAAACAATGGGACGGGGCGGCACATGTGAGGCTGGCTGAGGGCACATTGGACGCGTCTCGGACGAAAATCGGTAAGCGGGTTTTTAATCGGTATGCGCGGCAAAAATTTTGCGATAAAAGTAATCGTTATGCGGAAAAATCGCTATGCGATGCCATCGTTATGCGGGGGTCCACTGTATAATGTGCCTTTTACACTTCAAGAACTGGAGGCAACGCTCTTAGCTTGCCGATCATTGGAAGCTGGGCCTAACGACATTCATATTCGTATGTTACAACATTTACATCGGTCAGCCCTTGTAGTCCTCTTACACCTCTTCAATCTTATTTGGGCACAAGGAGTTCTTCCCCAGCTGTGGAAATCTGCCATTGTTCTCCCTTCCCGCAAACCGGGTACTACAGGACATGATGCCTCCCACTATCGCCGCATCGCTCTTACTAGTGCAGTTTGCAAAGTGATGGAACGTCTCGTAAATCGACGTTTAATGTGGTATTTAGAGACAAACAACAGTCTCTCCGCTAGTCAATATGGCTTTCGTAAGGGTCGTTCTACCATAGACCCCTTACTACGCTTGGATAGGTATGTTCGTAATGCCTTTGCGAATAATCACTCAGTTATTGCCATATTTTTTGACCTTGAGAAGGCATATGACACAACTTGGAGGTATAATATTTTGGCCCAGGCCCATTTCTTAGGCCTCCGAGGCAATCTACCATCCTTCCTTAAGAACTTTTTAACTGACAGACATTTCCGTGTTCGAGTCAATAATGTTCTTTCCCCTTTCAAGTCTCTTCTCAAAGATCACTTACTCACCCAAAACCAAATAAATACTGAATAACTGAACCTTATAAATTGTATATCTTAAATGTTTCTCACAATTATATCACACAAATGTTAAACCTAAAACGCAATCTAACTTTATTATTTTTTAAATACACTACCTAACAGAATCACTACCTAACTGAATGCAACCATATGACCTGTCTTTGTAATACTCACTTGTGCTTTATAGTAATCTGTTTACATTAATGTTTTATCACTGATTTCATCATTGCTTAGTTAATCTTAAGTTAATTTTAAGCCAGCCCGTAATGCTATGCATAGTATAAGTGGCTTTGGCATGCTGCTCTTATCTGTATTTTTTTGTACCTCTGTATGTGTGCTCAAATTGGAAATAAATAAATAAATTAAAAGCTGAAGGTGTCCCTCAGGGATGTGTTCTAAGCACAACACTTTTTCTCCTTGCTATAAATGATTTGGCCTCTGTTCTTCCACCCAGTATTTGGTCATCACTCTATGTTGATGACTTTGCTATTGCTTGTGCAGGTGCTGACTGTCAGGTTATTGCAGTTTCTCTCCAGCATGCGGTCGACCGTGTTTCCACTTGGGCCACCTCGCATGGGTTTAAATTTTCAAGTACCAAAACTCACCAAATTACTTTCACTAGACGCTCTGTTATCTCCGATCATCCTTTGTATCTCTATGGCTCCCGTATCCCCGAACGTGATACAGTCAGGTTTCTAGGCCTTCTCTTGGCCCGTCGGTTATCCTGGAAACCTCACATTACCTCTCTGAAGGAAAACTTGTCACAGCCGGCTAAACCTTTTAAAACCCTTGGTCATTTTTCCCTGGGGAGCTGATCGTCGAACTCTGTTTCGCCTACATTCAGCCCTCGTTTTATCGAAACTCGTTTTATGGTGACCAGATTTATTCCGCGGCCTCTCCTCCTACTCTCTCTAGCCTTAAACTCTATCCATCACCAAGGATTACGTTTGTGCCTTGGTGCTTTCGCTCTTCCCCTGTTGAGAGCCTCTATACAGAAGCAAAGGGTTCCATCCTTGTCTGATCGCCGTGATGCCCATTGCCTTCGCTACTATGTACGCTCTCACGATCTACACAATCCTTCCATTTATAGAAGGGTCACCGATATTAGTAGACATTCTTTATTGTTCGCCGCCCTGTTTGCTCCGTCCCTTTTCTCTTCGCCTACATTCACTCTTGTCTTCCCTTCAGTTACCACCTTTTTATGTTCATGTAGCATCTCACTTTTACCTACCCCGTTGGGAAGTTCCAGCTGTTCGGGTCTGTTCTTTCTCACTCCCTTGCTTGAAAGCTCAACTGCCTACGGTGGCTTCCCCCTCTCTTTTTTCTTTCACTTCCAAATCCCATTCTCATGCCACCGCTGTGTACACAGATGGCTCTAAGTGTTCAGGGCGGCGTCGGATTCGCAGCAGTGTTTTCCGGACAGCGTCGTGCGGGGGCATTTACATCTTTAGCTAGCTTTTTTTACTGCTGAACTGTATGCCATTCTTGCAGCACTTATTCGTATTGCATCTATGCCTGTGTCATCATTTGTAGTAGTCTCAGACTCCCTTAGTGCCCTACAGGCTATACGAAAATTTGATACATCTCATCCCCTAGTTCTCCGTATCCAACTTTGGCTACGCCGTATCTTTTCCCAAACATAAAGATATTGTTTTTTGTTGGGTCCCTGGTCATGTCGACATACAGGGCAATGAACAGGCAGACACTGCTGCGTGGTCAGCAGTTCATGACCTACCAATTTCCTATCGAGGTGTTCCATTTCTGGACTATTTTGCTGCAATAGCTACCCACCTTCGCACCCGTTGGCAACAACGTTGGTCAACTCTGCTCGGAAAACAAACTTCATTCTACTAAACCGAGCATAGGTTACTGGCCGTCTTCTTGTCATCAGTGCCGAGGTTGGGAGACCACTCTCTCCCACCTTCGCATTGGCCACACTCGTCTTACTCATGGGTATCTCATGGAGAGGCACCCTTTTCCTCTGTGAGCAGTGTCAAGTTCCAGTATTGATTAGCCACATTCTGTTAGACTGCCCTCTCTATCAACGAGCACGCAGAATTTACCTCCAACGTCGTCTTCGTTCTACTACTTTCTCTTTACCTTCCCTTCTTGCTGATGGACCCTCCTTTAATCTTGACTCTCTCATTGACTTCTTGACAACGACTGATTTACTCCACAAACTCTGATGATACTTTTCGCACTCCCCTCAGCCCTTTCTAGTTCAGTCTCTTGCTGCCCTTTACCCTTTCACCATCCACTACCCCGATGATATCCATAACCTATTACTCATCCATCTCCCTTTTGCCACCTGATGCCCTCGCTTCCTTCCTGCCCTGCAGCGCTGTATAGTCCTTGTGGCTTAGCGCTTCTTTTTGATTATAATAATAATAATTCACTTATCAGGCACTATGCCAGTTTGTAGTGATATGTTGAAAAGATTAGCCAAAGATTTGCAAAGTTCCTCTTTACATTCCTTTAAAACCCTTGCAAACAATACATCAGGGCCTGGGGATTTGTTTTAATTTCTCTATTTGTCTGAGGACCATGGCACTAGTTACTGCAATCGTGCATAGTTTATTATCGTCCTGTTCTACATAATGTATTATTTCTGGAATTTCACTAGTATCTTCCTGAGTAAAAACTGAGAGGAAGCAAGAATTGAAAATTTCACACATATCCCTATCACCGTCAGTGATCTGACCTGAGCTACTCTTATGTGGGCCTATCTTGTCCCTAATCTTACTTCTGTATACCTGAAAGAACCCTTTTGGGTTAGTCTTCAAATCCTTTGCGACCTTAGCCTCATAATCCCTTTTTGCTTTTCTTATTCCTTTTTTTATTTCTCTTTTTAATTGAATACACGTGTATTGATTTCTTAACTGCCCATCCCCTCTTTTGATATCCCTAAAAATGCCTCTTTTGACCAGTGAGATGTTTCAATCTATTGTTCATCCATTTGGGATCATCTTTGTTAGATGTAATTTCCCTACTCGGAACAAAAGTTGACTGAGCAGCTAGAACTATACAATGAAAAATGTCATATTGGCAACCAACACCAGCTACCTGACCCATAGTCAGATCATCCCAATTTAGCCCACCCAGGTAAGTTTTCAGTCCCATGAAATCAGCCAATCGAAAGTCTGGGACAGACACTTGATTGCAGTTTACTGGGAAATTCCATAATATATTGAAACTAAGTGATTTGTGATCACTTTCCCCAAACTCATCATTAACCTCAAGATTATTAATTAGTGAATCTTTGTTGGTAAGAACCAAGGAATAGAATGGGAGCGAATACTGTGCCTTGTGGAACAGAGCTTTTTTCCATGGCTGCCAGGGACTTTACTCTGTTTACAATTACTCTTTGTGTTCAATTTGTTAGGAAGCTGTAGATCCATCTACCAACTTTTCCCATTATTCCTTTATCCCCCATTTTGTGTGCTGTTACACCATGGTCACACTTGTCGAAAGCTTTTACAAAGTCTGTGTATACTACATCTGTATTTTGTTTATCCTCTACTGCATCCAGGACCTTATCATAGTGGTCATATGACAGTATTAGGGTTAGTAAATTTAGTAATGGGAATGGTTAAATCTTGGCATTATACACTTTCTTTTAACCCTTTGATGGTCCATCCCATCCCATAGAGCTACGGCTTTGAAGCCAAGGTCCAAACAGTTGATCTACGCCATGAGCTCAACTCGCTCAGATAACCAGTGAGTGGTAAATTTGGGTCTAGATGTGAGAGAACACATCTATATAGCAAGTGTGCACCACATAAAACAAATCCTGCAGCACGCAGTACATAATGAGAGAAACTGCAACCTTAATTTTGGATTAAAACAGCGACTTTGCGGTGTTTTTTTTTTTTTTTTGTATGTTTTTTACAGTTGTATTTGCGATTTCTTGATCTCATTTGACAGAGTGGAAGATATACAGTGGTCCCTCAATAATCGTCCATAATCCGTTCCTGACACCCAAAAGTATTAAAACAAAAAAATTTTTTTACATGAAATATAGATGTAGTACATAAACAATACAGTGGCACATAATGAATTAAACATTAACAGAATAACACTTACCTTTATTGGCGATTCTTCTTTGTGTATGGAAGACTGGAGAAGGAGACTGATTGGATGAATTACTGTTTGGAAGGGGAATCCCCTTCCACCAACACCTCGGGTACCAATTGCTTTTCTGGGGTTACTTCTCTTCTCTGTTTCTTAATGCCACTAGGACCACCTTGAGAGTCACTGGAGTCCTGTCTTGCAAAAAAACTGTCCAGAGAGCTCTGTTTCTGGCTTCTTTTTAAAACTTCCCTAAAATGGGCCAAGACTCTGTCACTGTACAAGTTGCCGATATGGCTTGCAACATCCTTCTCTGGTTGATGTTTCTCCATTAATCTTTCCATCCTACCCCACATTTCAAAAATCTCCTTAATTTCTGAAGAAGGCACCTTCCTCCATCTCTCTTCCTCCTCTGCAGCAAGATTCTGAGCTGCGATCTGTTGCTCTTCCTGCTGAAGCTCTTGCAGCTCCTCAGTGGTTAGCTCTTCGTTGTGGTCCTCCACCAACTCTTCCACATCCTCCAAACTCACATCCAACCCCATGGAACTCCCCAGTGCCACAATGGATTTAACAACTGACATAGGCTCATCAGGGTCAGCCCCAAACCCTTCAAAATCCCTCTTGTGGACACAATCTGGCCACAGTTTTCTCCAAGCAGAGTTCAAAGTCCTGGTAGTCACTCCCTCCCAAGCCTTACCTATAAGGCTTATACAATGGAGAATACTGAAATGTTCTTTCCAAAAATCTCGTAGGGTCAAGTGAGTGTCTGAGGTCACATTCAAGCACCTTTCAAAAATTGCTTTGGTGTAGGGTTTTTTAAAGTTTGCAATGACCTGCTGGTCCATGGGCTGGAGGAGAGGAGTGGTATTCAGGGGCAAGAACTTTACTGTGATGAACCCAAACTCCTTCAGAATTAGGTCATCCAAGTTTGGAGGATGAGCAGGTGCATTGTCCATTGCTAGGAGGCACTTGAGATCCAATTTCTTTTCCAGGAGGTAATTCTTCACACTAGGGCCAAACACTTCATTGAACCACTCTACAAAAATTTCCCTCGTGACCCATGCCTTACTATTAGATTTCCAAAACACACACAATTTACTCTTCATAACATTGTTTTTCTTGAACACTCTGGGATTTTCAGAATGGTACACTAGTAACGGCTTCACTTTGAAATCCCCACTAGCATTAGCACAGAACATTAGCGTCAGCCTGTCTTTCATAGGCTTGTGTTCTGGCAGCACCTTTTCTTCCTGAGTAATGTAGGTCCTCTGGCATTTTCTTCCAAAAGAGGCCTGTTTCATCACAGTTGAACACTTGTTCAGGTTTCAGTCCTTCACTGTTTATGTGCTCCTTGAATTCATGCACATATTTTTCGGCCGCCTTGTGGTCCGAACTGGCAGCCTAACCATGCCTTACCACACTGTGTATGCCAGTATGCTTCTTAAATCTCTCAAACCAGCCTTTGCTGGCCTTAAATTCACTCACATCATTAGTTGCAGGCAATTTCTTTACCAAATCGTCATGCAACTGCCTAGCCTTCTCACAAAAAAGCGACGTCATAAGACTATCTCCTGCTAATTGTTTCTCATTTATCCACACCAATAATAACTTCTCAACATCTTCGAGTACCGATCTCATTTTTGTCAGCATATTTACCCACTTTGCAACAACAGCGTCCTTGATTTCCATTTTCTTGGCTATGATGGAAGATATGGTTGTATGGGATTTGTTATACATCCTGGCCAGTTCGCCCACACGTACGCCACTATCATATTGTTCAATGATGTTTTTCTTAAATTCAATCGTATTTCTCACCTTTACCAAAGGCTTGGCACTAGGAGCTTTCTTTGGAGCCATGGTAGCTTATTTAGCACTTAAATAACTTGCAAGCACTAAAATGGAATATTATGAAATATTTCGCTGGAGCACGTGAGGGGACCGTCGCTCACTCGTAAACAATGGCACACTGGCTGGGAAGGAAAGGCCGAGGTGGCTCAGAGCGTGAGTACGCGTCCGGGACGAAGGACTATTAGCGAGTTACCAGACCATTTGCGAGCCAATATTTTGACGAAAAAACAGGACTATTTCCGAAATGGACGACTTTCAGGCCGGATGATTATTGAGGGACCACTGATTTTGATTGGTTTTAACCCATTCAGGGTTTTGGACATATGTACTAGTACGGCTTACGCACCAGGGCTTTTGACGTGTACTAGTATGCCTAAATTCTACCACCCTCAAATCTAGTGAGAGAAAGCTGGTAGGCCTACATATGAAAGAATGGGTTTGTGGTCAGTGTGCACAGTATAAAAAAAAATCCTGCAGCACACAGTGCGTAATGAGAAAAAAAACTTTGACCGTGTTTTTGGATTAAAACAGCGACTTTGCACTGTATTTTCGTATAGTATTTATTGTTGTATTCTAGTTTTCCTTTTCTCATTTTATAGAATGGAAGACATATTACAGAAATTGAGATGATTTTCACTGGTTTTACAATGAAAAGTACCTTGAAATTGAGCTCAAAGTAGCAGAAATGTTTGATTTTTACCAAAGTTCAGAAGTAAACAAATCATGCTACGCATCCAATACACGTGAACTGGTGAGTCTGATATTCTTTCACAAGTGCGCCAATATTATTTATACCATTTCTACACTAATACAGTAGTCTGTATAAGAGTAAATCTTCTATTTTTTGTGAGAATAAAAATTCAAAGTGGAAAGCAAAAGAATGTCAATAAAGCTAGGGATCCTTAACCTTGTCAAACCCTGTGTAAAAAAAAAAAAAAGGGGGGGGGGACGTGACTAATGAACAGAACAAATGTTATTTTAGTGCCAGGAATGTCTTTCTTGTTTATTCTGGACCCTATTCGGAAATTGGCATCTTTTGAAATTTGTGTTCCTTGGCGTGGTGAAGAGGCTCTTGGTCTGAGGAATTAGCCCTGTCGGTCTTCTTCCTCAGACCGAACCTAATTACCCCCCATTCTCCCCTCCCCTATCCCATCCTCCCCATCCTCCCCTTTTTCCATTCCTCCTCCTCACCCCTCCCTTTTGCCCTTCCTCTTTTTAGCCTTCGTGATTTCTCCCACAGGCGCGCTAGTTCCTAGGTAGGGGAAAGGACACCGGGGTCCATCCCATTCCGTTGAGGTTTCTTGGCGGTGGCGTAGTTTGCCGTGGAATCTGGATTGCCTAGGGATGTCCCGATCCCTCTCCGGTATCCCGGAGTAGCTTTGGGTGTCATTTGGGCGACGGGTGTATCTCTGGAAGCCACCTTCGGATTCCGGGGGTGTGGCTGAAGGGGGTTTATGCTTTGTGGCGGATATCCGGCCGCCCTCTCTTTTGTCCACCGAGGTACTCGGCAGATGTGAGGTTGCTATCCCAGATTGCTGGTTTACTGGCATGAAGGGTAGGGTATGGCACGGGTTCCATGCTGCATCTGCGCTACTAGCGGTGTCGAGTCCTCTTGGGCGCGGAGGGAGATTTCTGGGCCCTTTCATTCCTCCTAGGAAAACTATCCCTCCCCAGTCCCCCCCCCTTTTTTTTTTTTTTTTTATTTTTATTTTCTTTTTCTTTTCTTTTTTTTTTCTTAAAAACAAAAAGAAAGAAGAAAACCTAACCATGGCAGCCCTAGTCCATGAACCTGGTACCCCCCGGGCCACTTCTTGATACCGCCCCCCCTTTCTGACCCCGCCTCGTTTTTGGGACCACTCTTCAGACATTCCTCATGCCTCTGTCCCTATTGCCGGTGCTGTTTCTTCACCCGCTTCGGGTACTGAGGCCTCGACTGACTCCTTCGATTTATCAGACCTTCGCTCTCCTCTGACTATGCTTTCCGGCCTCTCCCTCTACGGTGCGGCAATTTTCAAATCGCCGCCCCGTTCCACGTCGCCCCAACTCGGTCCACCCTAAACGTCAACGACAATTACCTGCTGATGATACTTCTCCACCTTCACCTTCTCGTTCTTCTCAGAAACGATCGACACGTCCTTCACTACCTTTCCACGCTCAGTTTTCAGACTGAACAGTGGACTAAATTCTTCACTTTACGCCCAAACTTCCTCTACTGCCTATCTTTCTGACCATAGTATTGGCAAGGCACTCCTACGCCATTTTGGGTTTAAAGATATTTCTTTTCATGCCTTAAGAGCGGTACGCGCATCATTACCGTACAGAATGCTACCCAGGCTCGTGAGCGCTCTCGTCTTTCCCATATAGATACTGTTCCTGTCACCCTTAAAAAAACATCATTCCCTCAATTCTTGTAGTGGTACCGTTTTTCTGCCCCCATACCATAGTTCAACAAAATTTCCAGACATGTGGCACCGACATTCTAGAACAGCTGGAACTCCAAGATCTCCCAATCCTCAAGGTGGGACACTTACGTTCTTCCTGCCCGTGGGCGGAGACGATACCCTAGCAATGTGGCTCGTTAACTTTTGACAGCCGAAACTCCCATCCTCCTTTTTATATAGCAGGAAATCGTTACAAGTTCGAAAGGTGATCCCTACACCACAACAGTGTAGAAATTGCTGGCGATTTGGCCATCCAGCGAAATATTGCAGGTCTATCGCCGAATGCCCAGTTCTGTGGTGCCGATGACCATTCTAATACGTCTTGCAATCGATCTCCCTCTTGCCTTAACTGTCATGAGGCTCACCCTTCGTACTCCTTTGCCGTTGTCAGGTCTATTTAAAGAGCGGGAAATCCGTTACCCTCAAAGAGACAGAAGGTCCCCTTATGCCATGGCAGTTTCTCATCTCCGCCTCCAAGGGAGACTCCCACGTGTTTCTTATTCCCGTGTTTCAAAACGCCCCCCACTTCTGGTATCCCATCTTCTACAACCCCCCTCTGTGGTTACCTCTCCCATAATCAAACCCCCGTATCTAATCCTTTTGCTGTCCTCGGCTCAGACGTCCCTTTCTTCAAACGCCTCAGTCTAATCTCGCTTCTTCGAGTTCCCCTCTTACAAGCCTCAGTCTCGACGGACCTCGTACGACACCTCTTCCCAATCGTCCCTCTACTTCTCAAAAGTCAAAAAAAGGTCCGGTAACACCTCCTACCCATCTTCCACCTCCTCATTTTACCCTCCCTGTCTCTGTCCCTAGTTCTCCCCTCTCACTGGCTCAGTTACAAGTGCAGAGGTTCACCTCCTCCTCGTAATGTACCTTTCCCCCCCCTGTTCCCTCCCAAGTTTCTTCCTCTTTTGCCACCTCCCAGGTTCCTGTCTCTTCTGTCCCCTGCCACGCTTCTCCAGTTCCCTCCACCCTTTCGCCCCCCCCTACCCTTTGGGACAGTCCAATACAGTTCCAATCTTTACTCATCCTCCCCCTACCATTCCCAAATATTGTCTCCCATACGACATCTCTGAATTCCGAAACACTTGAAGCAATCTCTGAATATATTGCAGAGACCAAACCATCAATGGACACTGATCCACCTTCCGCTCTTTCTCTCTCCTCTGCTCCATTCTGCCAGCTCCTTTCTTCACAGCGCACCGTTCCTTCGCTGCTTGAACATTTTCCACTGCCTCCGCATGTGGACTTTTCTAACCCTTCTAGTCCGTAGGAACCCTTACCTGCGGATTTCAAGTATTTTATCATTGCCATCATGGCCTTTTTACAGTGGAATATACGCGGCCTCAGGGTAATCGGGGTGAGCTTCCCGATGTTACTCTCCCAGTTTGCCCCTGTTGGTGTTTGCTTACAGGAACCAAAATTACACTCTGCTGTTATTTTTTCACATCTTTAGGGTATAATTTATTGTATTCTTCAGATCCTTTTTCCCGATGGGACCTTTAATGAAAGTGCCCTTTTTCTCCGCACTGATATTCCGTACCATCAGCTATTTATTTTATACTTCGCTGCATTACACAGCAGCCCGTATCCACTTACATAGGTGGTATACGGTCCCCGTTCTTTTATATCTCTCTCCTTCTCGGGCATTATCTATTCCGGATTTTGCCTTCCTTGTTTCGTCATTACCGCCACCGATTCTGTTACTTGGGGATTTTAATGCCCACCATTTCCTCTGGGAGGGTCTCACTGTGATTCCCGAGGAAAATTTAGTTAGAGGCTTTTTTGCCACCCACCCCCTCCATGTTTAAATACAGGTACTCACACCCATTTTGATCCTCGGACTCATACTCTCTCTTGCATCGATCTCTTCAGTTTGCTCTTCCTCCGCCGCATTTGACTTTACTTGGTCTGTTCTCCCGGACTTACATGACAGTGATCATTTCCCAATCATTCTTACTTCCCCTTCATATTCGCCACCTCTTCGCACCCCACGCTGGCAATTTAATTGGGCAAATTGGAACCTTTACTCACACCTGACTGTTTTTAAAAGAGGTTCCTTCTTCGTCCTCCATCGATGAGCTTTACACCTCTTCTCGTCCCCGTTTTCACCGCAGCTTCTCTTCCCATATCCCCAAACTTCGGGCAGGCATTCTCAGAAATGCGTGCCTTGGTGGTCTCCTGCTTGTGCTCGTGCAGTAAAGTTTGAAACTCGCTGCATGGGCAGGGACCGGTACAATAGAACCACAGAGCGACTCCTTGATTTTAAACAGAAGCGTGCGATCGCCGCCGTGTCATCCGTGACGCTAAACGCACTTGCTGGCGAGATTATGTCTCCCCATCACCCCCTGCTTCCCTATGAGTGCAGTCTGGAAAAAAGTACGAAAACTGAGTGGTAAATATCTCCTGACCCGGCTCCTGTTCTGCGGTTGCCGGTGTTGATATAGCAAACCCACTAGATGTTGCCAATGAAATTGGCAATCATCTGGTCCGTATTCTCAGGGACTCCATCTATGCCCCTCATTTTTTTTCCCCTCAAGTCTGCCAGAGAGTTAGCACCCTTGGACTTTTCTTCTCTCAGAGAAGAACAGTATAATGTGGCCTTTTACCCCTTCAAGAACGGGAGGCAACACTCTCAGCTTTTTCGATCATGGGAAAGCTGGGCCCGACGACATTCATATTCGTATGCTACAACATTTACATCAGTCAGCCCTTGCAGTCCTATTACGCCTTTACAATCTTATTTGGTCACAAGGAGTTCTTCCACAGCTGTGGAAATCCCCATTGTTCTCCCTTTTCCGCAAACCAGGCACTACGGGACATGACACCTCCCACTATCGTCCCATTGCTCTTACCAGTGCAGTTTGCAAAGTAATGGAACGTCTATAAATAGACGTTTAGTGTGGTATTTAGAGACACACAACAGTCTTTTCCACTCGTCAAATGGCTTTCGTAAGGGACGTTCTACCATAGACCCCTTACTGCACTTGGATACGTATGTTCGTAATGCCTTTGCGAATAACCACTCAGTTATTGCCATATTTTTTGACCTTGAGAAGGCATATGACACAACTTGGAGGTATAATATTTTAACCCAAGCCCATCCTTAGGCCTTCGAGGCAATCTACCATCCTTCCTTAAGAATTTTTTTAACTAAACAGGCATTTCCGTGTTCGGGTTAATAATGTGCTCTCCCCGGATTTTGGGTCCAAGCTGAAGGTGTCCCCCCAGGGATGGTTCTGAGCACAACACTTTTTCTCCTTGCTATTAATGTTTTGGCCTCTAGTCTTCCATCAAATATTTGGTCATCACTCTATGTGATGACTTCGCTTATTGCCTGTGCGGGGCGCTGACTGTCACCTCCTTACAGTTTTTTTCCCCCCAGCACGCAGTCGACCGTGTTTCCAATTGGGCCACCACACATGGGTTTAAATTTTCCAGCACTAAAACCCACCAAATCACTTTCACTAGACGCTCTGTCATCTCTGATCATCCTTTGTACCTCTATGGCTCACGTACCCCCTAAACGTGATACAGTCCAAGTTTCTGGGCCTCCTTTTGATCGTAGGTTATCCTGGAAACCTCACATTACCTCTCTGAAGGCAACTTGTCACAGCCGGCTAAACCCTTCTTAAAACCCTTGCTCATCTTTCGTGGGAGCTGATAGTCGAACCCTCCTTCACCTACATTCCACCCTTATTTTATCGAAACTTGATTATGGTGACCAGATCTATTCAGCGGCACCCTCCTGCTACTCCTCTCTAGCCTTAACCCCATTCATCACCAAGATTACGTTTATGCCTTGGTGCTTTTCGATTTCCCCTGTCGAAAGCCTCTATGCAAAGCGAACGTTCCTCCTTATCCGATCGCCGTGATGCCCATTGCCTGCGCTACTATGTACGCTCTCATGATCTCCGCAATCCTTCCATTTATAGAATGGTCACTGATATTAGTAGACATTCTTATTTGTTCGCCGCCCCTGCTTACTCCGTCCCTTCTCTCTTCGCCTCCATTCGCTCTTGTCTTCTCTTCAACTACCACCTTTCTATGTACATGTAGCATCTACTTTTCCCTACCCCCCTGGGAAGTTCCAGCTGTTCGAGTCTGTTCTTCTCCCTCCCTTGCTCGAAAGCCCAACTGTCTACGGTCGCTTCTCGCTCTCTTTTTCTTGACCACTTTCATCTCATTCTCATGCCATTGCTGTGTACACAGATGGCTCTAAGTCTTCTGACGGCGTAGGATTCGCAGCAGTGTTTCCGGGCAGCGTCGTACAAAGGGGATTTACTATCTTCAGCTAGTATTTTTACTGCTGAAATATATGCCATCCTTACAGCACTTATCCGTATTGCATCTATGCCTGTGTCATCATTTGTGGTTGTCTCAGACTCCCTTAGTGCTTTACAGGCTATACAAAAATTTGATAAAACCTCACCCCTTAGTCCCCCCGTATCCAACTTTGGCTACGCCGCCATCTTTACTAAGCATAAAGATATTTTTTTTTTGTTGGGTCCCCCGGTCATGTTTTACGTACAGGGCAAATGAACAGGCGACACTGCTGCGCGGTCAGCAGTACATGACCTACCAGTTTCTTAAAGAGGTATTCCATGTACGGGCTATTTTGCTGTAATATCTTCCACCTTCACACCCGTTGGCAACAACGTTGGTCTACTTGCTCGGCAACAAACTTCAGTCTATTAAACCGAGTAAGGTTACTGGCCGTCTTCTTATCACCATGTCGAGGTTGGGAGACTACTTTTCTCCCGTCTTCGCCCTTGGCCATACTCGTCTTACTCATGGATATCTCATGGAAGGCGTCTTGCTCCTCTCTGTGAGAATTTTCCAAGCTCCATTATCAGTCAGCCACATTCTGTTGGACTGCCCACTTTATCAACGAGCACGCAGAATTTACCTCTGTCGTCGTCTTCGCCCCCGCTGCTCTCTCTTTACCTTCCCTTCTCGCTGATGGACCCACCTTTCATCCGGACTCTCTCATTGACTTTTTGACAACGACTGACTTACTTCACAAATTCTGATACTTTCAGCCCTTTCTACTTGTATCTCTTGCTACCCTCTACCCCCGTACTATCCCCTGCCCCGCTGTTTTCTGTAACCTGCTGATCATCCCCCCTCCCTTCTGCCATCCAATTCCCTTGCTTCCTTCCCTACCCTGCAGCGCTGTATAGCCCTTGTGGCTTAGCGCTTCTTTTTGATTATAATAATAATAATGAAATTTGTGTGAAATTGGCAAAATTGCTAAATTCTAACCACTTTATTGGATAGTTGAAATCGGTAAATAGGTGGTTTCTTGTACTCATTCGATAGAAAAAATGGAGTTCTAGCGAAATAGTTATGATTTTTGTCGACTAGTACACTGGAATTGGCCGAAAATAGGGCTCAAATTGGGCAAAATCGCCGATGCATAAACATCGTCGAGACCGCTGACTTCGCGAGAGCATAATTCTGTAAGTTTTCCATCATTTCATACTTTTGGTGTCATTATGATTGGGAAAAGATTCTCTTATCTTTTCATAAGAAAAAATAATTTATTTTTTAATTTGGCGACCCTGAGAACAAGTCTCAGAGAGGGCCTGGCGACCCTGAAAGGGTTAATACTGAAAATGGCTTGAAACTGAGTTCAAAGTAGCGGAAATGCTCAGTTTTTGCCGATGCTCAAGAGCAAACAAATTTTGTCATGAGTATAATATACATCAGCTGGTGGGTCTGATACACATTCATGAATGTGCTGATATTATTCATAAAATTATTACAACATTGCATAACATAAAATCTTCTATTTTTTGGTGTGAATAAAAATTCATTGTGAATAAAAAATCAAAATGGAATTCCTTTGTAAAGCCTGAAAACATAATTAATGAACAGAAGAAATGTTAGTTTAGTGCCAGGAATGCTTGCATTGTTCTTTCTGGACCCTATTTTGATATTGGAATACAGTGGACCCTCGACTAACCCTATTAATCTGTTCCTGAGAGCTCATAGTTAGTCAAAATTATTGTTAGTCAAGTTAATTTTCCCCATAAGAAATAATGGAAATCAAATTAATCCGTGTAGGATACCCCAAAGTATGAAAAATAAAATTGTTTTTACCACATGAAATATTAATTTTAATACACACAAACTGAAGAAGACATGCACAGTTACATGACACTTACCTTTATTGAAGATCTGATGATTGTTGGGATGGGAGGAGGGGAGAGTGTTGATGGTCTTAGTGTTTAGAAGGGGAATCCCCTTCCATTAGGACTTGAGGTGGCAAGTCCTTTTCCGGGGTTACTTCCCTTCCCTTTAAATCTCTCAAACCAACCTTTGCTGGCCTTAAATTCACTCACATCACCACTAGTTGCTGGCATTTTTTTCATTAAATCGTTATGCAACTTCCTAGCCTTTTCACATATGATCGCTTGAGAGATGCTATCTACTGCTATCTCTTTTTTGTTTATCCACACCAATAACAGTCTCTCAACATCTTCGAGTACTTGCGATCTCAGTTTCGAAAACATAGTTGCACCTTTGGCAAGAACAGCTTCCTTGATTGCCGTTTTCTTGGCCACAATAGTAGCGATGGTTGATTGGGGTTTTGTGTACAACCTGGCCAGCTCGGAGACACGCACTCCACTTTCATACTTAGCAATGATCTCTTTCTTCATATCCATAGTAATTCTCACCCTTTTTGCTGTAGGGTTGGCACTAGAAGATTTCTTGGGGCCCATGGTGACTTATTTTGCAGGTGCAATCACTAAAAAGGCTGTGATAACATGAAATGTTCCGATTGTATGCTTGGAAGCGACTGCGGTGGCTGGCTGGCTTGTAAACACTGGCCAGAAGTGGACGCGTCTGATGGAACAAATAGTGTTGGTCGAGTTTTTTAGCGCTAGTCGAGGCAAAAATTTTGCTTTAAAATGTATCGCTAGTTGGATTTATCGTTAATCGATGCCATCGTTGGTCGAGGGTCCACTGTATTTTGAACTTTGTGCTAAATTGGCCAAATTACCAATTTCTGATAACTTTATTGAGTAGTGAAACAGTTGACTGGGCGATTTCTTGTGCTCAATTGGTAAAATTGAAGTAATACTAGTGAAATAGCTAAGAATTTGGTTGACTGGAATAATGTACTTGGCTAAAATGGGAATCAAATTTGGCAAAATTGCCGATGTGTAAATATCGCCTACACATCAAAATTCGCGAGAGAGTAATTTCGTAAGTTTTCCATCAGATTTCTTAATTTTTGCTTTATTACCTTAAAAAAAAAAAAATTCTCTACCATATCATAAGAAAAAGTAAAAAAAATTTTTTAAATTCTTGGACCCTGGCTGTCACTCTAGAAATTTGGCCTCTGGACCTTTCAAGGGTTAAAGCTCTAATATTGGGAGAGTATCTTAGGCAAACTTTGGTCTAACTTAAGATTTATTAGGCAATAGTAAATCTATTGTGTTTTGGATATGTGCATGATACAAAAAAGAGAATAGGTGGTTTTGATATAGTTAGCTGATGTTTATTCTGGCCCCTTTTTTGAAACTGGCCTTTCTTGAATTTTGTGTGAAATTTGCCAAATTAGTACTTATCACTTTTTTTTTGTAATTAACCCTTTGACTGTTTGGGTCGTATATATACATCTTACGAGCCAGTGTTTCGGACGTATGTATACTCAATTCTTGCGGCTTCAAATCAAGCAGGAGAAAGCTGGTAGGCCCACGTGTGACAGAATGGGTCTGTGTGGTCAGTGTGCACCACATGAAAAAAATCCTGCAGCACGCAGTGCATAATGAGAAAAAAAAACTGACCGTTTGCTTTGGATTAAAATGCTGACTTTGAGGTGTATTTTCGTATAGTATTTATCGTTGTATTCTTGTTTTCATGGTCTCGCGTGATAAAATGGAAAACATATTGCAGAAATATAGATGATTTTGATTAGTTTCACGATTCAAATGACCTTGAAATTGAGCTCAAAGTAGCGGAAATGTTCGATTTTTACCAATGTTAAAGAGTAAGCAAATCACACCACATGTCCAATACACGTCAACTGGGGAGTCTAATATTCTTTCACTAGTGCACTGATATTATTTATACCATTTTTACAATAATGCATTAGTCTGCATGACAGTAAATCTTCTATTTTTTGTTTGAATAAAACATCAAAATAGAAAGCAATAGTAATATAATAGGGGCCTAGAGACGTGACTAATGAACTGAGGATATGTTATGCCAAGAATGTCTACATTGTTTATTCTGGACCCTATTTTGAAATTGGCATCTTTTTTAATTTGCGTGAAATTGGCTAAATTGCCAATTTCTGACCACTTTATTGGGTAGTTCAAATCAGTAAATGGGCAGTTTCTTGTACTCAGTTGATAGAAGAAATGGAGTTCTAAAGAAATAGCTATGAGTTTAGTCAACTGAAGCAACGGAATTGGCCTAAAACAGGGCTCAAAGTCGGTGAAATAGCCGATGCGTATATGTCGCCGAGACTGCTAACTTCACAGGAACGTAATTTCGTGAGTTTTCGATCAAATTTCATACTTTTGGTGTCATTACCATCAGGAAAAGATTTTTTTTTTTTTTTTTTTTTTTTTTTTTTTTTTTTTTTTGCTGCTGCGACATCGAATGACAGTTTCAGAAAGGGGCTTGCGACAGTCAAAGGGTTAAAATAGGTAAATGGGCAGTTTCTTGTACTCAGTCAATAGAATGAAAGGAGTTCTAGTGAAATAGCTATGAGTTTGGTCGATTGGAACAAAGGAATTAGCCCAAAGTGGGTGAAATCTCCGGTGCGTAAATATCTCCAAGATCACAAACTTCGCGAGTGTGTCATTCCATAAATTTTCCATCAAATTTCGAACTTTTGGTTGCATTATCTTTGGGAAAAATATCTTATTTCATAAGAAACAATATTTTTAAATTCAACACTATGAGCAAGTTTGCGAGCAGTGGTCTCAACACTCGAGGGGTTAAAAAGAGAAATTTTGTTTTTCTTTTTGGGCCACCCTGTCTCAGTGGGATACAGCCAGTTTGTTGAAAGAAGACGAATATTTATTGTTAAAAGTACATACATGATAAAATTATTTCGTATCTAGCTCATATCATTGGCAAACTGTATAGAAAGCCCCTGGCTATGTAGAGCATTTCATGGAAATTAGGCTTGCTCTCCAGGATGTGACCCACAACAGTGCTAATGGTGAGATACCTACAGTAGGGCCCCGCTTTTCGGCGTTTTGCCTTATGGCGTTCCGCTAATATGGCGATCTCAAATTATGACCAAAACTTTCTATACGGCAAGTGGTCTTTCAAATATGGCACGGGCCACCCGGTTTGTTTACATTCTGCTTGAGCACATCTCTATTATATAATATAATCACTCTTGGGCACATTAAATGTCTAATTTTGGATCAATATAGATATTTTCATTAATCCATCTATGATATTTTCTTCAAAATTATATAAGAAACACATTACATAGCATATAAACGTGCTGTTTATATGCTGTGGAGGTGGTGTTGCTGGGTGGAGGGAAAACATTATGTAATACTAATAATAATCACTTGGGCACATTAAATGTCTTATTTTATGTTAATATAGAAACACGTTACATATAAACAATTTGTTTATATACTATGGAGGTGTGGTAGCTGGGCGGAGGGAAAACATTGTCACTCCCCTTAATACATAACGCTTTTGTTTACAATTCTCAGCATGAATTATTCATTACTTCTCTCTTTGTTCATGATGACATCTAAAGGTAGTTAGAAACGATTAAACTCCGCAAACTTGGTATGTCGATGGTAATTATATGGCTCTGGGCCACATTAAATATCGCGTTGCTATGTAGGTAGGTGTAGGTATGTAGCCCAGGTGGACTACATACCTACATTATTTATTTATTTATTTATTTATTTATTTATTTATTTAATGTCTTTGCAAAGAGTACATTGAAATTTTGTATTTACAATGGTGGGTTGCAGTGCAAAGAGAGCCTCTATTATGCCTAGGCATTATGGGTCAACTTATACGTATGTGTACCTATACCTAAGTAAACTTACTGTGCTGGAATGCAGGTACAGTACACATTAAAATCGGTAAGTGTGTCTTATTAGTCTTGAAGATGCTATATTAATAATGATAATAATAATAATAATAATAATAATCAGTAAGGAGCATTAACTCCTTGACTGTCGCAACCCCAAATCCTGAGGTGTCTCCTGGTGTCGCAAAATCTCCCCCCCCCCCTCCAAAAAAAAAAAAAAATCTTATGAAATGATAGAGAATCTTTTCCTGATTGTAATGACACCAAAAGAATGAAATTTGATGGAAAACTGACGGAATTACGCTCTTAGCTTTACATGCAGAAAACGATGAGAAATGAACATAAAGGACTAATGAAATGGATAAATGAACATTTAACATCACTTTTACCTTAATTAAAAAGACTTGTTGGTGTATGGAAGATGGTGAGGAGGGGAGAGGGAGGAAAGGTTATCTCTACCACCATCACTACCACCCTCTTCCAAATTTTGCAACTCCTTCCACTTTTGTAGTACAATGGACCCTCGGGTAATGCCTTTAATCCGTTCCAGAGAGCTGGCTTTTAACCCTTTGACTGTTTCAGGCCCCTCTCTGAAACTGTCATTCTATGTCGCCAAATATTCAAAAAAAAAAAAATTATTTTTTCTTATGAAAATGTTAAGATTATTTTTCTGAGTGTTTTAGTCCAAAAAAAAAATTTTTGCCATTGGTACTTACCGAGATATAGAGCCGTGAAGTTTGCAGAAAATGAGCCGCGTATGGCAACAGCGGCGACTGCCGCTCACCCGGTAAACTTTAGTTTACTTGTAATTGAAGGTTTTTTGTTTTTTTCACTATTTTATTTTTCCATAACTTATGTGGCCTATGAGACCAAGAAGGTGCAATGTATATATTACACTCGTTGTAAAACAACACAATAAGCACACAAACAAATTATCAATATATTGTTTACAAAACTAGTTTACAAAAACAAACAAACAAACAAAACAATCCTCCCTCCTCCTCCTCCTCACTCCTTCTCCTCCTCCTCCTTCTCCTCCTCCTCCTTCTCCTCCTCCTCCTCTCCTCCTCCTTCTCCTCCTCCTCCTCCTCCTCCTCCTCCTTTTCCTCCTCCTTCTCCTCCTCCTTCTCCTCCTCCTTCCCTCCTCCTTCTCCTCCTCCTTCTCCTCCCCTTTTCCCCCCTCCTCCTCCTCCCCCCCTCCTCCTCCTCCCCCTCCTTCTCCTCCTCCCCCCTCCTCCTCCTCCCCCCCTTCTCCTCCCCCCCCCTCCTCCCCTCCTTCCCTCCTCCTCCTCCTCCTCCTTCTCCTCCCCCCTCCCCTTCTCCTCCTCCTCCTCCTTCTCCTCCTTTTCCTCCTCCCCTCCTCCTCCTCCTCCCCTCCTCCCCTCCTCCTCCTTTTCCTCCCCTCCTTCTCCTCCTCCCCCCTTCTCCTCCTCCTCCTCCTTTTCCCCTCCCCCCTTCTC
This sequence comes from Cherax quadricarinatus, assembly GCF_026875155.1. NCBI lineage: Eukaryota > Metazoa > Arthropoda > Malacostraca > Decapoda > Parastacidae > Cherax > Cherax quadricarinatus. Next base: position 6,905,156 of record NC_069435.1, on the reverse strand, counting down.
CCCCTCCTCCTCCCCCCCCTTCTCCTCCTCCCCCTTCCCCTCCTCCTCCTTTCTCCCCCTCCCCTCCTCCCCTCCTTCTCCTCCTCCTCCTCCTCCTTCTCCCCCTCCTCCCCCTTTTCCCCTCCTCCTCCTCCTCCTCCTTTTTCCCCCCTCCTCCTCCTCCTCCCCTTTTCCCCTCCTCCTCCTCCTCCTCCTTTTCCTCCTCCTCCTCCTCCTTCTCCTCCTCCCCTCCTCCTCCTCCTCCTCCTTCTCCTCCCCCTTCCCTCCCCCTCCCCTCCTCCTCCCCTCCTTCTCCCCCTTCTCCCCTCCTCCCCTTCCCTCCTCCTTTTCCTCCTCCTTCTCCTCCTCCCCTCCTCCCCCCTCCTTCTCCCCCTTCTTCTCCTCCTCCTCCCCTTCTCCTCCTCCTTTCCTCCTCCTCCTCCTCCCCTCCTCCTCCCCTTCTCCTCCTCCTTTTCCTCCTCCTTCCCCCCCTTCTCCTCCTCCCCTTCTCCTCCTCTTTTCCCCCCCTCCTCCTTCTCCTCCCCCTTCTCCTCCTCCTCCCTCCCTCCTCCTCCTCCTCCCCCCTCCTCCTCCCCTCCTCCTCCCCCTCCTTCCCCTCCTCCTCCTCCTCCTCCTCCCTCCTTCCTCCTCCCCCTCCTCCCTTCTTTTCCCCCCTTCTCCTCCTCCTCCTCCTCCTCCTCCTCCTCCTCCTTCTCCTCCTCCTCCTTCTCCTCCTCCTTGTCTTGTGTGCGAGTGTGTGGCTTATAATTGTTTTGAGTCAGAAGTCGGCAGCTGTCAAAGTGACATATTGTCTCATTAGTCACTACCCCCTACCGCCTTGTCAAAACAATGGGGTCGGATGCTGCTTCCCCTCTTCCATTCTATCTAATTATCTTTCTCCCTCATTCTATATCTTTCAATCGGTCTCTCTTTCTATCTGTCTGCCTATCTCTGTCTCACAGGTACACACAAATACAAGTATACATAGTGTAAATTACCTAGGATAACCCAAGAAATCCAGACAATGTGCTATACTCTGCTTGAAGATGTGAGTAAACGTGATGACACAGTCTTGTGGCTCTCTCTGAGACAGAGAGCTAGATGGACAGACAGGGAGCTTGACAGACAGACAAATAGACAGACAGACAAATGTTTGTGTACCAGCAAAAACAAAGGGAGGGCGATGGTCATGTAATATTACCCTCCTTTACGCTCATCAAAGTCAGCTCTTATCAGATGTTATCCCCCCTTTATCTTGTCACTGTCATGGGGTGGACTTTTTTTTTTCTTGCTTCAAGGGAACAATATTATTACATCTTTTTCTTCCTCCTCTTCTCCTCCTCCTCCTCCTCCTCCTCCTCCTCTTCCTTCCCTCCTCCTCCTCCTCCTCCTCCTCCTCCTCCTCCTCCTCCTCCTCCTCCTCCTCTTCCTCCCCTCCTCCCCCTCCTCCTCCTCCATTGATTTTGGTCTCAAACTCCTCCAAATCATGAAATTGATCTTCACTGACACTTCCATCTGTGTTAGAGCATCACTTGGGAAGAGAAGAGTCCCAGATTTGCTGGGAATCACATATTTCTTACCGCTAGACATGCTGAAAAAGGACAACTGAAATGGCATTCCCACAATGCACCACTGGCTCCCCGATTTTTTTTATATGGTGCACACTGACCATGGAGACCCATTCTCTCACATGTGGGCCTACCAGCTTTCTCCTGCTTGATTTGAAGCTGCTAGAATTTATGCGTATAAATACGTCAGAAACATTGGCTCGTAAGACGTATTTATACGTCGGAAACAGTCAAAGGGTTAACCAATTTAGCCTTTAGCCGAATTAATTTTCTCCATAAGAAATACTGGAAATCCAATTAATCCATTCCAGACACCCAAAAGTATTAAACAAAATTTTTTTTTTACATGAAATATACATTTCCCTAAACAGAAAACAATGATACATGCACAATAAACAATACTGAAATGACACTTACGTTTATTGTGGACTTGTTGATGAGTGATGAGATGGGAGGAGGGGAGAAGATGGTGGTCTATTATTTGGAAGGGGAATCCCCTTCTATAAAGACTGCAGGTAACAAGTCCTTTTCTGGGGTTACCTCCCTTCTTGGTTTTTTAATGCCACTGGGAACAACTTGAGAGTCACTGGACCCCTGTCGCACAAAATATTTGTCAAGAGAGCTCTGTTTCTTGCATCCCTTTAAGATTTCCCTAAAATGGGACACGATTGTCATTGTACATGTTGCCAATATGGTTTGTAACAGCTGTGTCAGAGTAATATTCATCCATAAATGTAGTGTAAAGCACCCTTCTGGCAAGACAGTGATGGAGTGAATGATGGTGAAAGTTTTTCTTTTTCGGGCCACCTTGCCTTGGTGGGAATCGGCCAGTGTGATAATAAAAAAAAAATAAAATGCTTGCAACTTTGTCCACATTGTACACATTTCCTTAATATTTGACGAAGGCAACTACCTCCGTCTCTCTTCCTCCTCTGAAGCACATTCCCGAGCTGTGATCCGTTGCTGTTGCACATGAAGCTCTTGCAGCTCAAGTGGTTAGCTCTTCATCGCTGTCCTCCACCAACGCTTCCACATCCTTGCCACTAACCTCCAACCCCATGGACTTCCCCAATGCCACAATAGATTCCACAACTGGCATAGTCTCCTGAGGGTTAGCCCCAAATCCTTCAAGATCCCTCTTGTACACAGTGTGGCCACAGGTTTCTCCAAGCAGAATTCCAAGTCCTGCAAGTCAATCCCTCCCAAGCCTTACCTATAAGGTTTATGCAACCAAGGATACTGAAGTGATCTTTCCAGAACTCTCTTAGGGTCAGTTGAGTGTCTGAGGTCACTTCAAAGCAATTTTGAAACACTGCTTGGGTGTACAGTTTTTTAAAGTTTGAAGTGACCGGCTGGTCCATGGGCTGTAGGAGAGGAGTGGTATTAGGAGGCAAAAACTTCACTTTGATAAAGCTCAACTCCTCCGCAATTTGCTCTTGCAAGTCGTGAGGATGAGCAGGAGCATTGTCCATTACCAGGAGGCACTTGAGTGACAATTTATTTTCCATGAGGTACTTTTTCACAGTGGGGCCAAACACGTCATAGAACCAGTCCAGGAAAATGTCCCTAGTGACCCATGCCTTACTGTTTGCTCTCCACAGTACACAATTTAGTCTTGATGACATTGTTTTTCTTGAAAACTGGGAGTTTCAGAGTGATACACGAGTAAAGGCTTCACTTTGCAATCACCACCATCATTACTACAAAATATTAGAGTTAGCCTGTCTTTCATAGGCTTGTCCTGGGAGTGCCTTTTCCTCCTGAGTAATGTAGGTCCTGTTTGGCATTTTCTTCCAGAATGGGCCTGTTTCGTCACAATTGAACACTTGATGGGGTTGGAATTTTTCAGCTTCGCCATGCCTTATCACTGTGTATGCCACTACGATTCTTAAATCTCTCAAACCAGCCTTTGCTGGCCTTAGATTCACCAATGTGAGCACTAGTTCCAGGCGTTTTTTCCTGTTCACCTGGGTGTTAGTCGACTTGTGTGGGTTGCATCCTGGGGGACAAGATTGAGGACCCCAGTGGAAGTAAGTTATAGTCCTCGATGATGCACTGACTTTCTTGGGTTATCCCAGGTGGCTAACCCTCTGGGGTTAATTGTTTCTTAGTAATTTTTTCTCGTTAAGCCACACCAACAACACACTTTCCACATCGTCAAATAGTACAGCTGACAGTGGTGCACCAGCAGCAGCTGATGTTGAGATATGGCATTACCAGTTAAGGTTAAAGAGTTTGTACTTAAGACAGCTCATCGCCTGCACAGCCGCCCCTGCAGACGAGGTCTTGAGAAGCTGTCGAAGTCATCTCTCAACGGGCTGTAAATGAGTTATAATTTGTAAGATTATAAATTACCCCTAGGGGGTGTTAGGTCAGCATATTTCATTCACCGATGGCTGACAAACTTGTGTGGACTCAAAAGTCCGCCCCTTACTGCCGACTATAGGTTGATTACAAACTCCTTGCGACTCAAGAACTGCGCAGTCCCCCGTACTACAAGAAATTCGTAACCTACCTTGCTCTTGTAGCGTGAGCTATGGTGTTCTTCACACCTTCGACAGATATCGGTGACTTGTTAGAAGCTGAAGTGTCCTTGGATGTCCACGTCTTCCATAGTCTAGGAATACGGACACTGGTACACTGTGTTCCACAAAATTTGTCTTTATTGTTCACAATCTTATCGCTAAAGAAGCTGATCACACTTAAGTGTTTATTGTGTTTTATGAGACACTTTGTTCACACTAACGCACAGATCGTTCTTTGTTGGTTATCCTGGCGTCAGTGTCACTCTCAGTAGAGTCAAAAGTAATCTGAAGACTCCACAGCGCCCCACGCCGTTACTCCCCTAGCACAAAGGAAAAGCTGACCTAGTACTTTTGCCTCCTTGCCACTTCCTCGATGAAGCAAAGCAGAATGTTTGATTCTTGCTGTCTTAAGCATAGACAACAATGTCCACTATCTTTACTATGGTAATAAAGTGGGAGCAGGATTTTCCTTAATTGTCCTGCTAAGGTAAAAGATGAACTGTCTTTTATTAAGCTACACTTTGCAACATAGGACCGCACGGAGCGTCGAGCCACGTCACATACTGGTACTGCATCTGGGGTCAATTACTCGCTGTAGCAGTAAACAAGATATTTGCCCCTTCTGAGAGGGCTGGGCCCCTCAGGGCTGAAAGGACTGAAAGGGGCTGAAGGGGGCTGATACCCCATTCCTGGAGAAAATTTCTCCACAGCTGACGGTGGTACAGCAGCAGCTGACGGTGGTACAGCAGCAGCTGATGGTGGTGCAGCAGCAGCTGACGGTGGTGCAGCAGCAGCTGACGGTGGTGCAGCAGCAGCTGACGGTGGTGCAGCAGCAGCTGACGGTGGTGCAGCAGCAGCTGACGGTGGTGCAGCAGCAGCTGACGGTGGTGCAGCAGCAGCTGACGGTGGTGCAGCAGCAGCTGACGGTGGTGCAGCAGCAGCTGACCTTGGTGCAGCAGCAGCTAATGGTGGTGCAGCAGCTGACCATGGAACAGCAGCACCTCAGAGTTGGCACTAGAAGCTTTCTTTGGGCACTAAAAACAATGGAATAATACAAAATGTATCGCAAATATGCATGGAACTGTCCGCCCTGGCTTGTAAACAATGGCACACTAGCTGAAGGCGGGGCAGCTGAGGCGCTCAGGCTGGACGGATAGGCAAAAGCGTTTGGGACGAATGTCCTTACCCGAGTTTTTCACCATTGGTCGAGCCAATATTTTTACACAAATGCATCATTAGGCAATTTTATCGTTAGATGATGCCAGCGTTGGTCGAGGGTCCACTGTATATGCAGCTGAATGAGCAAAACTTTATTCATTTTCCTTTGTTGAAAACACAAGCTGTTACAAAAGAATTATCAGACAAGTCCAGTTCCCAGTTGATGGCTTTAGAAGTTTGCCCACCCCTGGTCTCAAGCATGGGTTTTGAATGTTGAAGCGAGGAGGAGACCGGAGGCAATAGAGATGTCATATTTGAGGGCAATGTGTGGCATGAATATTATGAAGATAATTTAGAGCTTGGAGATTTGGAAAAGGTGTGGAATTACCGAAGGTATTATTCAGAGGACTGGAGGGTTTATTAAGGTGGTTTGGACATTTACAGAGGATGGAGAAAAATAGGATGACTAGGAGGGTGTATAAATTTAGGGTAGAGAGGAGAGATAGAGTTCATCCAAGGAAAGGTTGGAGGGAAGGGGAAATGGAGGTTTTGAGTTACAGGGGATTGGATAGCTAACAGGCTTGTGTGAGCATATTATAGGAGCGAGTGGAGGCAGATGGATTTTATGATCTGACGTGCTGTTGGAGTGTGAGCAAGGTAATAGTACTTGTGAAGGGATTCAGGGAAACTGGAGGTGGGAAGTACAGTTCCTGTACTCTGAAGGAGGGGTGGGAATGTTGTGGTTTGGAGGGTCGTCTGAACTGTAATGTCAGCATGCTTCTGGCAAGATGGTAATTGAATTAGTAACAGGGAAAGAATTTTCTTTGTTGTCAGGTAACCTTACCTTGGTGAAAGATGGCTGGAGTGTTTAAAAAATTAGCATTCTTTGTAGAAATAGGGTGGCTACATATAGGTGAATTTATATAGAACAGTTACACATAAAGCTAGGGTTAATCCTGTGTTTATCCAGTGTTTCTTCAGATAGAGCAAGATTTGATGATTGTAAAATCAGGAAAATGGGTAAACAGTTATTCATCTGACTTGTATTTCGGTTGAAAGTGGTCATGCCAGATTAAATAGTGTTTGAATTTTTGAGATCTTAGTAATTTACCATATGGTACTGTAACTACAAGACTAAGGCAAAAACCATGGCCATTAAAGTATTGATACCACCTCTCTCTTGTACAGAATTTTATTTAGAATGGCTGATCCCCGCATCAAACAGCTGCGTATCAAGACTGGTATTTTGAAACGGTGTTGCAAGGAAAAAATCAGTTATGAAAAGGAAGCAGACCAGATCCAAGACAAAATAAAGAAAATGCAAGATGAAGGTTTGTATATTTATTCATGAACTCTTCCTCTTTTCTTTTCAACAGTGGATCATGAGCCTCTGAATGTGCGAGTTAAACATCTACACTTGTGAACATGATGCTTATATTTTTACAAGTGACTTTGTTACATAACTGTCATAGGTTAAGAGCTCTTATATATGTGTAAAATAAATAAATCAAGGAGACAGATAAATAGATTATGGCTAATTTATAATCATTAAATTTTTTCT
>NC_069435.1:6833368-6897865 GCF_026875155.1 Cherax quadricarinatus | reverse complement strand
TTTCCCTTCTAAAAAATCTTGAAAAAAATTAAATTTCAAAAAAAACGAATCTACCCCCCTTTTATCCCCCAAAACATATCAATCCTCCCAATTTGGATTCAGGCCAAATAAAAATATAATGATCTATTATACCATGCTAAAACAATTACACGAAATAGAAAAAGGGTCCCACTGGGGATCTTCATTGCTTAGTAAAGCTTTTCATTTGCCCATGACTTGTCCACGAAAATTGTCACACTAGGGTTTAAAGAGGGCACTCCCTCAACTACCTCAAGTCAACCTCAGCAAAGAACCCCAAATATGTGTAGCAAAGGGGGGGAAATCCTCGCAAACCCAAATTACATTGGTTCCACGGGGAAAGTGCCCTTGGCCTCTTCTTTTTCCCCTATACTAAGTGACCTACAAATGTTTCCAATTACTAAACCAACTATTTGCAGATGCACAAATACGTCTTCTCCCCCCCCGAGCCCAGTCACGCTACCATACTGAAAATCCCGAATTCAAAAATACTACCTGGTGAGAATAACAAATTTTAACAAAAACATTGAAAAAACCTACTTCTTCAGTTTGGTAAAGAGCTACAGTTTCCCCTCTTAAATATGATAAACGGATCCCTTCAAAGCAAACAGGGGGAAAAATTTCTTAAAAATCCCCCTTGAAAATAGACTCAAATTTCATACACATATACAAAAATTTCTATGAAAATTTCCAGATGGGCAACATCAAAGATAGGGACTATGCCCACAGTCAGCCCTCCGGGCCCTATATCACTCTTTATTTCCCCCTATCTCCCCTTGGAATTTGTGCAGGGGGCCCCCAAACAAAAGTAACCATTCAGCCCATAATTCCCCAAAAAAGGGGCGCGTTAGAATATAAAAAATTTCACTATGGCACACACCCACAAATTAATACACTAAACCCCTCACCATACAAAACACCCATACTTACTACTGCCCCATTCATACATGAACATTAACTTGAAAATAACCCCCCCCCAAAACCCCCTTGCCAACCTCACAGAAAACATGACCATAACACGGGCACAGATCACTCTTTGATTTTCGTGTCCATTCACACTATGTAAAAACCAATGCAAAAAAAGGGCCCCTAAAATCTGGAATTCATTCCCGTAAAAATAAAAGAAACACTCCCTTTTAAAAAATTAAAAGTCTTTTCTCAAAGATCACTACTACCCAAAACCCAAAAAATACTGAATAATGAACCTTATAAATTGTATATTTAAATGTTTTTTTAAAAATTTATTCACATAAATTTTAAAACCCAAAAAACCCAATCTAATTTTATTTTTTTTTAAATACACTACCTAACAAAATACTCCATTCTACTGAATGTACAAAATGCATAAAAACCTTGACCTGTTTTTGTAATACTCCTTGTGCTTTATAGAAACCCTGTTTACATTAATGTTTTATCCTGTTTTTCTCATTGCTTATTAATCAAAGAAAATTTTAAGCCCCCCCCGTAATGTATGATATATAAGTGGCTTTGGCATATCCCTTTTACCCTTTTTGTTGTACCTTGTTGTGTGTCAAATTTTTAAAAAAAATAAAAAAAAAAAAATAATAAGTGTCCCCAGCCCTTCTATCCTTTAGTGTAAAAGGGTTGAGTTCCCTTAAACCTTCCTCAAACCCATCCCCCTAAGCCGGGACTAATTTGTTGAAAATTTTTTCCCACTTTCTCCCAATTTCGTGAATGTTTTACTAGGGGGGGGTTCCACCCTGGCTCCCTACTCCAGAAAAAGGCCTGACTAATGGTGTACAATGTTGTGAATGACCCTTACTCAGATTTTTCGGTTTCCCCAAGTGTGCATATGCTCCCGCAATTATTTGGTGATGTTTCCTGGGAAGTTTTTATAAGTTTCTCAAGATCCTTTTCTTCAAGTGATGTTTGCCCCCTGTACTCTGTTGCGGCTTTATTATTTCCCCCAATCTTAATATTTACACTACTGGGGTTAAACAAGGCCATCTGTAAACCAGATTTGTTTTTCCCAGTCCCCTTGTTTTAACTGGCCCTGCCCATTCTTTTCTTCATCAGTCTACTCAGTGAACAGTGACACTTCTGAAACTATTCCTTACATCATGTCCTTCAGTATAAAAGAAACAGCACCGGACCTAGGATGACCCTTGGGAACCCCATAAAACACTTTCCCCCACTTTTGAACTTACTTAATCACTAAAATTAGCTTTTTCCCTTCCTGCCCGGATTCCTGACAAATGCAGTTTTTTCCCTATTTTTCCCTGCCTCCTCCTTTAATTTTGACCAGCCCTTTTGTGTGGTACAGTGTCAAAAGTGTTTTTACAGCCAAAAAGATGAAATCTGCCCAAATCCCTCTCTCTCTCCTGTCTTACTTTGTTACCCATCGTAGAACTCAAATGTCTTGAACCCGGCTGATTGTCATCGGCCCCAATCTTTTCAATGTGTTCCCCCCGTTTTTTCCTGAAAATCTTTTCAGACTTTACATCTATACAAGTCCCTGATATGGTCTGTAGTTTAACACTCCCTGTCTGTCCCTTTCAAAAAATTTGGAACTACATTTGTGTTTTCCCCACGCCTAGTCAATGGCCCCAATTTCGATGATTTACTGAAGATGCTGCTGCTGCACACACAGTTCCTTCTTCCTCTCCGTACCCATGGAGAAGTTTTCCCGGGCCCATGTTTGAGGTATTACTTCCCCTAGCAGTTTCTTTTTTCCCTTTGGGTTATGGTATTGTGTCCACCACCTGCTGGTGCACCTTCCTCCAGGTTTTTGTGGAAGCATTCCTTGTCTTTTTGTGAAACTTCTCTAAATCTCGTGTTTATTTATCACTTACTTCCTATCACTGTTTGTGAGCTCCCCCCCTTTCCTCAGCCTGATTACCTGGTTTTTGACTTTGTTTTTTCCTATTGGCTGAAAATAAAAACCCTTTGGGTTCAGATTTGGCTTTTAAAAGCTATGTGTACTCTATTGCCTTGGGCCTCTTCCTTATCCCTGAAATTTTCGTTTCTGGTTTTTCTGTCAACTTTGTTTTCTTAAACCCCCTTGCCTTCTATACCTTTTTCCTGCTTAGCACACTTGGCTTTGGCCCTTTTACACCTTCTTTTAAACCATGGGCTCACTTGGTCTTAAAATTTTTTCTGTTCCCCTTTTGGTATGAATTCTCTGCCCCCATGCTCTTAGAGGTCACTATTTCTCTTTTCTTTAGGGGTTTTTCCCTATTCTTTTTTCCCACTGCACTTCATCAAAAACATCTAATTCTTGTAGTCCCCTTTTTAGAAGTTCGGCTTCCCCTTTGTTGTTCCGTGTTTCTGTATCCCCCATGTTAACTTACAAGGGATTCAAAAATGAACATCAATTTTATAGCCCAAAGGGATTTTCATGAAATATCCCATATGTCTGAACTATTTAGGTGAATGTGAGTCTATTTGCTGCAAACATCCTTCCTCTCTCTCCGGTTGTTCCCCAAAAGTTGGGGCATGAAGTTCCCAATACAATCTCCCCATTTAGCTCTCATGTTTTGGGCTGCCATTATGAGTAATTTTGCCTACCCCTAAGAGCCCCCCTGGCCATTTCAGCTAATTACCACCATTGCCCATTGGCTATCAACTTTGTCCCCCCTGCTGTCGTGGGGGGGGATCATCACTGCTTTCATCACCTTTGGTCCCCCCTCGAAGTGTTCCCACAATGAAGTATCGTTTTCCTTCGTTTTTCTCCCATTTTCCCCAAAATCCCAATGATTTTTTTATGAGCAGTGTACTCCTCCCCCTCCTCTTCTCTCTTTTTCTTTCCCGGATTGATTCCCGGTGGAAAGACTGCATCTTTATCATCCCTGTAAGTTTTGTCTCTGTTGGTGCTATGATGTTGATAATATAATGATTCGTTTTGCCACTCACACTCTTATATTTTTTTCCATCTGATTGGTGTACCTACCTATAGCTTCCTTTTCCTTTTTGTTTTTTGGGAGATGGAAGAGGAAAGGGGTTTTGGTGGGGGGTGGGAGGGGGGTGGAAATTATGGGAGGCTGCTGTGTTGTGAAATTATTGTTAGGGGATGGGGGCTATGAAAATTGGTTTGTTTCTGATTATTGTGTTTTACCTGGAGTTTATCTGGAGGAGTTCCGGGGGTCAACACCCCCCCCAGCCCAGTCTGTGTCCAGGCCCCATGGTGGATCAGGGCCCGATCAACCCGGGTTTTTGCTGGGTGCACCCAAACCAACATATGAGCCCCGCCCCGCTGGCAGGTACCGATTTAGGTGCTTTCCAGGCCTGCTTGAAGACGCCAGGGGGGCAAATTTGGGAATCCCCTTATCTATGCTGGGAGGTGTTTAACAGTCTTGGGCCTTGACATTATTTTTGTTGTTCTTTTCGTGCTAGTAAACCCCTGTTTTCAAAGGGGGGGGTGTGCATGTCTGCCCTTTTTTTGTTTTTTTAGAAAAGATTTTCGTGTCAAGTCCCCCTGGATTTTCCCGGTGTATTAAAATGTATTCCCCGCCTGATTCCGGGGTGCAGGTTCAGGAACTTCAAGAAAACCAAAAATTGAGGTTTTTATTCCCTTATGCATGCCGTGAAGGTTCTCTGTACATTTTTTAGGTCAGCTTTATGCCTTGAAAGGTGCTGTTAGTGTGAGCAATATTCCAAACCCGATAAACAACGACCCGAAGAGTGCATATGGGCTTGGATCCCCCAGTTTTGAAGGTTCTATTATCCATCCCTTATTTTTCTAGCAGATGCATTGATACAATGTTTGGTCCTTGAAAGGGGGATCCTCCCCCGTGATCATCCCCGGTCTTTTGACGTTAATTTTTTTTGCTCTATTTTTTGGTGGAATTTGTTTTATACTCTGAAGAAATTTTTTTTTCCTATTGTTTACCTATCGAAGTAATTTAAATTTCTCATTTGTTAACCCCACATTGTTTTTTGCAGCCCCCTGAAAGATTTGATTGATGTCCCCCCTGGAGCTTTGCAGTTCTGCAAAGAAAACATGTCATGCAGATTCGGGGGGCATCTGCAAAGGAAGAAACGGTGTTGTGGCGACAACCCGTCTAGTCAGATATGAGGTGAGAAACAAGATGTGAGTGAGTATGTCCCCCTTTTGGAACGAGCTTCTCACGTAGCCGCCCGTTTTACCTGTTGATATATTCTTTTTGTTTTTGTTTGTAGGGAAATTAAGATCCTCTCCCAAAATTTTTCTGTTATTCCTTTAGCACGCTTTTGTGTTTTGCCTGGTCACATTGTCGAAGGCTTTTGCAAAGTCTGTATATATTAATCTGCATTCTTTTTGTTTCTGTGCATAGGATTGTCTAGTTTTCCTAGTGGCAGACCCGGAGGACCTGCCCCAAACCCATGTTGCCCCGGGTTTGTAATTGTGGGTGGCGATCTTGCTTTAAGAAACCCCCCTTAAAAAAATTTTTATGTATGGGAGTTGCACTATAGTTGTAGTTCTTTGCTATTGTTGTACTGCCCCCTTTGTGGAGTGGGGGTATGTGTGTTGTTTTTATAAATGGGGACGACCCGTGTCCATGCTCCCCTCCCATAGGATGTTAAAAACAGTGATGGGGCTTCTTGAGCTCTGATGAACGCGGAGTTTTCCCTGGGGTTGGCCCCGGGGGAGAGTGCATGGGAGTAAATAGGCTTTGTTTTTCCAAAAAAATTTTGGCTTCCATAAAAAAATTAATTTAGATCTTTGACTCTCAGTCTGGTTAGGGCTTGCTAAAAAAGAGTATTTGGGACTTTATAGCCCTCATTTTCCCTTTCTGTATCTGTGTAGGACCCCTCCTGTTTAAGTAGGGGGCCCAAATGGATGTTTTTCTCGACTTTTATTTTGATAAGAAAAAAATATTTGGGTTTCTTTCGATTTTATTTTTGGGTTTTAGTTCTTTTCCCCGTTCCCGACTCCTAAAAAATTCCTTTAGCTTTGTTCAGTGTTGCTATTTCTCTGACCGTTCTCCTACGCATTGCAGTATATTGGCCCCCTTTTTTGGCCGCCTTTATTTTTTTCCGTTGCCTGTTAAAGGGGCGACTGTCTCTTTCTATTTCCATCCTCCTCCTTTTCTTAAAGGAAATATGCCTTGAGAAATCGAGTGCCAAGAGTTTTTGTTGTAGGATAAGTTGGGGTCTGTGTTTCTTAGTTATCTTCCCATTTATTCGTTTAGGACTGGTTTTTTGGTCCCCCTTTTTGTTTTTTTATTTAAGTTTAATTTGGTGAAGGTCCCTCGTGTCTGATTCCCCCTTTTGTCGGTCTTTGGGGTCCCCTGCATAATGTCGAACCTCGATTTTGTTTTATCCCGGGTTTTTGTTTTTGATATGGTGAATTTCTATAGTCATCATGTTAGTGAAAAATGAGGTCCAGTGTATTTCCCCATCTAGTAGGTTCTATTATCTGTGGTTTAAGTTGAATTTTGTGCAAAATTTTAAAAACTCGTGTGTGTGAGTATGTCTGGGCCCCCGGGGTTTTTTATCACTGCAACAACTTATTTGCTATTTTCTCCATTTTAGGTCCCTTTAAAGTTAAAACCCCCCAGGACAAGATATTGGGGGAGGGCTGGAAAATTTTCCAGACAGGGGTCAATTTTAAACAGTTTCCTGGAATTGTTGGGACGTTGCTCCGGAGGGTTGTTTGGTTTAAATGGGGACAGGGGTTTATTGAATTCGCAAGATTTGTGCTTGTGTTCCCCCCAAAAGGGTGACTTTCCCGTCTGTCATTGCCGTCTTTTTCTTTCCCTTTCCCCTGATTTGTCTTTCTTTTTTTTTCCCACCCCCCCTTTCTTTTTGTTTTCTGTCTCGATTGGGTTTAAATGTTGATATTCTGAGAGTCCCCTTTAAAAAGTGGTTCTATTGTAGTATCTGTTTGTACCACTTCTGTCTTGAATGTCAATTTGACTGGTCAATTTTTCTCTCTCAATACCCCCGAGTCTGTGAAAAATTTTCTACCTTTGACGTCTTCTCTCCTGATTGCGTGATGTCTAATCTCTTTTTCCCCAAAGCTTTTTTTATCATAGGTCTTCCCTTCAGCCCCCTGAAGCCCCCTGAAAAATTTTTTCCCCTCCCTTCTTTTTCCATTTTTTCCCCCCCCTATTCTGGGTCTGATTTTAAAAACATTCCTTTTTGCATCTTATCATCTCTTGGAACCCTAATGACCTGATATGTGTGTTCTGCAAAAGACGAAGTTAGCTCTCTCCCTCCTTCAGTCCTCGCTGCCTGCTGATGTTCCCATTCAGTCACCTTGCCTCCTTTCGTACCTATCTTTATACCTGCTTCAGCACATCACATTTAAAACAATTTATCACTTGGAATTTTTATTGACTTAAGAAAAGCGCTTTTGACACAGTTAAACCACGAAATTCTATCCACAAACTTGACCACTATCGGGTCTAAGAGGCCATGCACTTGTGTGTGTGTGCAAATCTATACATTATATTAGGTATCAGTACTCACCATTATAGAACAGCATCAGCAACACGGCCACTTGTACTGGAAGTTCGAGGGAAGTGTCTTGTAGTCCCCTGTCTTCTCATATACATCAATGACCTTCCAACGTATCCAAACCTGGAAAAACCCATTCTCTTTGCTGATGACACGACTTATGTCATCTCTCATCTAATCTTGCCACCTCAACACCATTGTGTATGAGGAGCTGATTAAAATATCTCGACTTGGATGACAGCCATAAACTTCGCGTAACACTGACAAAATACTTATCTATTTGGTGGTAGCAGGCAGGAGATGCACAAATTATATTAAGATTGACCACACTCTAATTACCAGAGATAATGGGGGAAAATTCTGGCTTATACCTTGACAACACCTGAATTTCAGCACCCATATCCAGCATATAGCCAAAAAAGTTTCCACAACGGTTGGGATCTCTCCAAGATACGATACTACGTGCGCAAAATGCCTTCTCACACTATACCACTGGGCTGATTTATTCATACCTCACCTATGCTATTTTCGTGCTTGGGGATCAACTGCAGAAACACCTAAAGCAATTATAAACCAAACAACAAGCTGCAGTAAGATAATCACAACATCCCATCCTGCGCACACCCCCCCCAATCTCAAGATCTAAACTTATCCCAGTTTCAGTAATCCACACTTACTACTGTGCAATCTATATTACGGGCCTTAAACTTAATATCAACTTGACCTAAAAACGCTGTCTTGATAGTTGTGACAGAACCACATGCATAAACACAGAAACAAACAATCTCTACGGACACTTCCCGTGTCCACTAACCTTTACAAATTAATGTATGTGAAAGGCCCTAAATCTGTGAATACCCTACCTGAGAACTCTAGATGCGACACATTCAACCTTCAAAACTACCTTTAGAAAATCTTATCCTATGAATACACCCGTCAACTAATAACGAATACCCACCTGGTGGTTCACCAACACTTACACTCGCTACGCTCGCGCTGACACATAAACAGAAATATTAATCTCAGTCTTAAAATAATGAATCTGTGATACTCCAATTACTGAAACTATATACTGTGCCAAAAAACTAAAAGCATTACATTGCTAAATCACAAACTAGTATTTAGTCACTTAGCATAATACAATTACCTCATAATTTGTAATATTTTACAATTAAGAATAAACACTAAGTATGCCGAAATGACTAGCCATGCTTAGCGTTTAGTGGTACACTCTTGTAATCACCAAATTTTAATTTACATGGAAACCAAATAACCAAATTTCTGTAAACTCAGCATTGTACTCCTTATAGAGGAATAAACAATGACTCAGGCTATAGCTTGTGATTCCTCCACTTCTTGCTCTCTGCAGTTAGCTTCTTAACATGATATGCAAAGCTCATTTAACTTTTTTACCTTTCTTGATCCATTTTGTTCTTAAGTTTGTTACCATTTGTGAAATAAAAAAAAAATACTGAATATTTTTTCCTGAAAATACGGTAATTTATAGTAAAGAGATGGCCTATATTGTTATTTAATAAAAATTTATGTCATAGAAAACTGGGAAATTTTCTGCCCCTGGCAGGAGGGTCGCCAGTGTTTATTTGAATTGGATACAACGTTAAGTGTAATGGTGAAGGAAATTTTCGTCTCTAGAGGTTTTATAATTGGGCTGACACCTCTCCCAAATAGGAGGCAAAATTGGTGGATGTTAGCATTCCTGCTAATTGCGATATCAGGCGACGGACAGGACAAACTCAGGAATCCTCAGATAACGCTGTCTCAATTTATGTTTAATTTCTGGCAGTTAAAATTTTCATAAATGTAGGCAAAAGGGGGGACGGGTGGTTCCTGTACATGCACTTTAATCTCAGTCAAATTGGGTTGTGTGTTATGAGATATAGTCTCCTTTGTTATGTATTATGTGTTTATTTTAATCATTTTTAATTTCATATACGTCCCAAATTTATCTATTTACAGTATTCTGGAGGATGTATTATTTCATTTATAGTAATGGTTCAAGAGCAAACTTGTGGATATGACCGTGGAGGCATATCGAAGGGGACATTTTTGCGACTAGGTATCCCAACTTCCTACTTGTCTATATTGAAAAATAATAATTACGCTTTGTTCATTTTATATTATGTAATAAGGATTCATACGATAATGCAAATTTTCCACACCATGCTCCTTTTCAGACCAAGGCATCCTCGGTTCCTATGCCTTTACATCGGACCTTTTGATGATCCAATTTTTTTTTTCTCCGTTTTGGATGCTTAGCTTCCTTTAGCTTTGTGTAAAAATGTGTGTGGTGGTTTATGTGCCTATGTGTTAGGTTAGGTTTGTCTGAGTATGTGGATACGTGTGGCGTTGTGTGTACTACCTGTTGTGGTTTGCAGGGATCGATTCATAGCTCCGGGACCCGGCTCCTTCACTGGCCGCCTCCACGTGGTCACTCTCCCTGACACCATTGTTTTTATCATACCTCTGCTTAAAGCTATGAATAGATCCATGCCTCCACTACATCACTTTCCAAACTATTCCACTTCCTGACTACTATGTGACTGAAGAAATACTCCCTAACATCCCTGTGATTCATCTGTGTGTGTATTGCCTACCGCCCATATCCATCCTGTGGGCGGTAGAGGTACATAATGGGTCCAGGGACTGGACCCCAAAGTTATGATAGCGAAACTAGTTACAAAGTGTGTGTGTGGTTACGCACTCGTCTCTGAGAAAAAAAAAGGGGGGGGGGGGTCCACTTCATCACGCTAGGCTACTTTAGTCTTTTGAAGATTTTACAATTATTTCTCACTCTATTCCTTATTAATATATACCAGTATTTACTATTATAATACTGGTGTACACGGTATATTTTTTATAAAAAGACCCATAGTACACAGCATTTCCCATGTATTTGAAAAATCACTGTTTATAATATGCTAAGCTACACCACTTACTTTTAAAGCTTAAATAATTTTTTTTTATTTAAAAACTTACACAATACATAAATGCACACTAGCAGAAAAATGTTGTCCAATAAAAGGAACATTGTCAAAACTTTCACAATTTACAATAGCTACATAATTTATACCACACCAATCCAAAGAACACTAAACCCCCACACTCTGTTAACACTCACTCAAAACCTGCATAGGGCAGGATGAGAAACCCTTGCTGCCACACAAGTGTGACACAATCCTCTAACCCTTAACTTAGATTGTAACGAAAACACTTTTCCCCAATATACAGTTATATGGTTTGAAAACACTACATTAAACAAAATTATGCAGTATCATGTTATTACCTGGAGAGAGTTCCGGGGGTCAACGCCCCCGCGGCCCAGTCTGTGACCAGGCCTCCTGGTGGATCAGAGCCTGATCAACCAGGCTGTTACTGCTGGCTGCACGCAAACCAACGTACGAGCCATAGCCCGGCTGGTCAGGAACCGACTTTAGGTGCTTGACCAGTGCCAGCTTGTTCATACCTAAGCATATTAGTTTTTTTATTATTATTATTTATTTAAAACAATACAATACATTAAATAAACAAAGTATCACATTTCATTTCATTCACAGAAAGTATAATTACCATTATCAATATATACGCTAGAACGGTTAACTTTGTTGACATAAATTGTTGCCCGTCCACTATGTATTATGTACCTAGCCTAAGGAAAACAAGATTACACAAATTCTACGTTACACTAATCAAAAATGTATTATATACATTATTATAAACAAAGAGAAACTTTTACATCTATAAAACTTTTAGTGTTATTTTGCATTAAAGCCTTAAAAACGGACATTGACATAAAAAAGGTGCATATATAACAAAAAACCAAATACGGCGTGTTAAAGATTCCGGTACTGAGTCTACTGGCACTGCATGAACAAAAAAATATTAACAATACACAAAGGTTTCCACTTAATAGCAGGTATAATCGTATTGCTAATACAAGAACATTTATGCAACATACACACACCACACATTTAAACCTAATAACACACCACATTATTGAAGATTATAAAACAAAAATACACAAGAAAAAACGAGTGAACATCCACTAAACTGCAAAGGAAAAACGTTTCACTTTAAAAAAAAAAAAAGATTTTGTTCGGATTTTTAACCCCGAGGTTACCACCCAGATAAAAACCCCAAAAAAGTCATGCGTCATCGAGGACTGTCTAACTTACTTCCATTGGGGTCCTTAATCTTGTCCCCCAGGATGCAACCCACACCAGTCGACTAACACCCAGGTACCTATTTGCTGCTAGGTGAACAGGACAACAGGTGTAAGGAAACGTGTCGAAATGTTTCCACCCGCCGGGAATCGAACCCGGGCCCTCCGTGTGTGAAGCGGGAGCTTTAGCCACCAGGCCACCGGGCCTGGTGATCAAATATGGGTAATAGGACTACGTACAGAAACACACATTGTTAAGTTTCATATCTAGTCATATTCCTAACATGTATCCCAGGAATCCTCAAGCAGAACGTTACCAGGTACCAACCACATGACTAATACAAGGAAAGTATAAAATGAAAAACTGCAAATATAAGTTGCACGAGGTGCTTTTACGTAACACCTGTCATGCAATGCATGAGTTTGCTTTACAAGAGATCCACTCCCTTAACCCACATCAATGTAAGAACAAAAAAATAGTATCCAAGTAATATTATATATATGTGTATGAGTAAAACGTCATCATAACTAACGATCATACATTATACCGCACCTGTACCAATCATGTGCCACCTCCACACACCCATATTCAAGAAGCCAGCCTCGTGTACCCTCTAAGGTATTAACGCCCATAAATCCCTGACATGGAATCTGCAATATCCCTCCGAAAATAATAAAAACCATCTGTTTCCTGTAATGTCTTTATTTCGCTGCTGTGTACCATAAAAAATCGCTACCAGTGCTCTGATTCTCTCCCTCACAGATAAATGCCTATATACCCATGATGTGTATACAAAATCCGTCACTAAATATCCGATTGCATTCTGTACCGGTGTTCCGACCCCCCCCCCCCCCCACATCTAAACTTAAGCTCTTAAGACACTAATCCCACCCCCACCCACCATTCGTAAAACCCTACTAAACCACAACCTTACGGGTTCCAATCTCGTACAGAAATAAACTGCATGAAAGACCGTATCAAGATCCCCACACAAGCAACACTGCCCCCCCTCCTGCACGCGCCTATTCGCTAACACTTCCCCAGACGGCAGTATATTATGTAAAAATTTAAACATTATCTCTCTGACCTTGGCCCGTAACCGTAACGCTTTTAAACGACTTCCATGCGTACATTGGATATATTCCTTCCACCTTGGCCACTACCTCCCTGCCCTCTACCAGTGCCAGTTTGCCAATCTTGATCTTGCGTCAAACCTGTGCCAGCCATTCTACCCTCCCTCAAGTAGCTATGCTTGACATACATGCCTAACAGTCTATTATGCAGATTCATTAACCCCAGGCCACCCCGGCTAACCGGAAGAGACACCACATCCCTCATTAACCAATCACATCCTGAACCCCAAATATATCTATATACACGCGTTAACATACGCTTCTCATCATATGGATTTAACGGATAAATACATGCCACATGCCACAACTTACTGAACAAAAGGACATTCACCACAATTGTACGCTGATGTATAGACAGGCCTCCTTCCCTCAATCCTGTCAAATGACCTAAAACCCTCTCTACAGCCTCACTTGAATTCACCTTCCTCGCATCCTGTATGTTTTCCATATGCACAATCCCACACACCTTAATTTGATTTACTAAAGGCCAGCCTTTCCCCTGGCCTAATACCACACCCGCACAATCTCCACCCCATAAGCATTGACTTTTCTTTTTAACCTTCATCCAGTTGCTTTCCGAAACATTCCCCCAAATCGCTTACTTTTCCTAAAACCTTTGCTCCACGAAATAAAACCGTAGTGTCATCCACGTAACCTATAATTCCTGATTGTACCCCCACCTCATCTTGCCTTTCATGCTGTCGTACAATCCCTCGCACGGCTCTAAAAAATGGGTCCTGAATCAACGCAAAAAGAATTTGTGATACAGGGCACCCCTGTCGCAATCCCCTATGCATCCTAACTACTTTTCCCAACCTACCATTTACCTGCACCCTAAACATAGCCTTCTCGTACAAAACCCGTGCCAAACTAACAATTTCCTTTCCGAAACCTTGCCACTGCATAAACTTCCATAATGCTTCTCTCTCCACACAATCGTATGCAGAGTGCCAATCCAAAGCTAATATTCCACCTTCATTACCTCTCCCGCTTTCCTCAATGAACCTGCGAATAATTCCTTGCCCCACACACATAGATCGTCCTGGCACACCATATTGTCCCTTGTCCAAAACCCTCTCCAAAACCCGTTTTATCCTATTTCCTAACATTTTCGCAAAAATTTTATAATCGCCACACATTAAAGAGATTGCCCTATAATTTATGTTTTATAATCCCCAATTTCTTTTTCAGGCCCAAAAACAACAACAGCCGTTCTTTGGTGCTGTCCCATGATGCCACTATTTTTCATGGCATTAAATAACATCACTAAAAATTCACGAATACAATCTCAATTTTCCTTGTAAAAATCACAAGGGATTCCGTCAATCCCCGGTGATTTCCCTAACACTCATACCCTCCACAGCCAACCTAATCTTTTCTTCACTTATAGGTCCATTTAAATCCAAACCCGTCCGTGTACTCTAGGTTCCACAACGTACCCATTCACCCATTTCGCCTAGCGCCCCCTTAGAAATCTCAGCATTTTTTATATTGCAATTCATACCATGCGTCTACAAAGTATTCTAGCCTCCGTGACATAAGGACCTGTCCCCTACTAAAGGCTCCCAATGGCTCCTGAACCTCTAATCTCATTAATTCTGTCGCCCTGCGACGTCTGCCCTGCTCTCGTAAGACAAACGCCGAAGGAAAGGTCCCCCCCCATAAAACCTCATCAATTCCACTCGCTATCCTCGCCGCATAAAAAATACGATTGTGAATGTCTCCAATTAAGCATTTTAAATTTTAAATTCAACCACCGGATACACTCCCCCACCATGCGTATAACAGCTTGCAGTTGACCTTCAAGATAGTTCAAGAGCCCATACTGCATTCTCCTGTCTTCTTTGCCTCGCTGCTGATAAAAATCCCTCACCTTCACCTTACCGACAGTATCCCACCATTCAACTATATCAACCCCCACCCGACATTTAGCCCACCATCCCCTCCAAGCACTCGCAAAAGCATCCCTCACACCTCTTTTATGCATTAATCCCACATTCAATTTCCAGAAACCTCTGAAACGCCTCGGTAATCATACCCAGTCAACATCCGCCATAACACTCTTGTGATCGGAAAAGCTCACATTTAACACAAGTACACTTCTGACGCTGACACCTCTAGAAACGTATATGCAATCCAGTCTTGCCGCATACTCCCTTCTAACGAACGTATGCATGACCCCACCCACCTCATCCCCCCCCACATCCGTAACATGAACACTCCGCAATAGATCTAAATATCCTGAAAAAAAAACCTCTCCCTCTAAGCGTATGAGTGTGTGTGGGTGTGTGTGTATGAGTTTGTGTGTGTGTGTGTTTATGTGTGTGTGTATGAATTTGTATGTGTGTGTGTGTATGAATTTGTATGTGTGTGTGTGTGTGTGAGAGAGAGTGAGAGAGAGACTCAGCAATCAACATTTGCACCAATAACTCACTACAGTTGTGACCGGGTGTGGAAGTGTGAATTGCTCATTACTCTAAAATTTGTTCATGATTGCAGCCATGTATAAACGTAAGTAACCATTCTTACAGTATTCATTACCTTTGTAACTTGTGAGTTCATTACCTTTGTAACTTGTGAGTTCATTACCTTGTACCTAGTTCAGCCATCAAAACTTTGGAGCCCGGTCCCTGGACCCATTGTGTACCTCTGTAATCTGTAAATACCTTTGTAACTTGTCATGATTGTGACTAGACCTACCTGGAGTTCATTACCTTTGTAAATTGTGAGTTCATTACCTTTGTAAATTGTGAATTCATTACCTCTGTAACTTGCTCAGCTATCAAAACTTTGAGGCCCAGTCCCTGGACCCATTATGTACCTCTGTAATCTTTTGACTACCGCCCACAGGATGGGTATGGGGTGCATAATAAACATATTAAACTAACTAAACCTCTAAGTTCGACATCCTTGCGACGAGCAATGCAATTCCAATCACCCCCAATAATCGTGACGACTGGCAGCAATCTTAAATGGTACACCAACACGTCCCTAAAAAACGTATTCTATATACGCATGTCACCTTCCGCCGGTCCGTATACGCCCAGGAAAGCCACCTGTACCCCACCCGAAACCCCATCCACCCTAACCACCATCCCCTCCTCTCCTACCTCATATGTTCGCAAAGAAAACGGGCTAGCCTCTTTAACTAACACAGCTACACCACCTTTCAGTCTATTAGAGCAGCACACACACATTTATTATTTATTAGAGCAGCCCATGTACAAGATATATTCAGGAATTAGCAATTCACCTAAAGATTTATAATTGTGTTCTTGTAAGAATACGACATCGGGTACATGATTTTTTAACAAAACCTCCAAACTCTTACGTTTTTCAACAGATCGTAACCCATTTATATTTAAAGTAAGACACTTGAATGTTTCATTGGATACCTTAACAATCTTGGTTCCCTTACGTATATCTCCACTTCTTCCCCCCCCCCCTGTGTCGTTCTCTTTGACATGCTGAACACATTTAGATTTGCCCGTCTCTACGGGTCTCGTCGCACCATGCTTTGTTCCCCGACCTTTGCCCTGGTGTTAAAACATCTTCACAGTCAGGTATCACCGCCGCTCTCTTACGAGAACTGCGGCCAGTATCCATCTCATCCTCAGAACTGTTGTTTCTATGAACCTCCACAGCCACAACCTGATGTTCAGCAATATGCCCAGTGGATGCTCCGTCCTTCTCTGTACACTTAAATCCTCTAAACCACCTTGATCCCCTCAGATGTGGAAGCATCCAACAAACAAACGTTCAGAGCTTCTTGAATAGATTGCCCATGTCATCCTGAGTATGAACGAAGTTCTTCCTTGTCGTCGCCGTTACCACGCCCACGTCCTTCAACGGTTGCACCAGGGAGAGTTAGACTTACCGGTGATTCTTCAAATCTCACCCTCTACCTCCTCACTCCACGGGTTTACTAGCCAATGTATGTTGTTGCGTAGCAGCAGCATATAAACCACTGCTCCGTTTGTAAAATAAATCCCTACTTCGTCGTTTTCACGTCTTGTAGGGGCATTGCGCCCCGCCATTGGTCATTACAACCCACAAAGCCTCACGTACCCTTTGGCCCTGAGTACATACATACTTTGCGTACGGAGTTCCATAACCACATACGATTGGAATAGGGTACTTGAGTGGACATTTTCAAGGGTGAAGACCCCTCTGGCATACCAACTAGAGACCATCACGCCACCGTCCCAAGTCTGCCTATGAACCGTGCCATAGCGTGCAAAAATCATTTACTCAAAAACACTTTCGTCCGCCTCAAAAAGGAACGTTTCGTACTTTGATCCAGGTTAAAATCAGCCCCCCCCCCCCCCCCCCAATGAGGGACCGTCGTGTAGACGAACTGTGACACCAGGAATTAACGGTTTGATCACATCCTGATACCTTGGGCAGCCTGTTTTCGTAAGTACTATTTTGTCTGAATTTGACAAAAAGCCTCGAATTGCCGTTCAAAGAGACACCATAAATATCTTTATTATTGATACCATATGTATCTCGGAGTATCGCAGTAAGCAGTAGATGAGTATTCTGATTGTTGAGCGAGCCTGTCACTAACTGAAGGCAGACGGTGTTGACTCGCCTACGTGCACCTTCCGCCATTGTGAGTGCACTGAGGAAAATGCGCAGAAACCAAAAGAGTCAGGAGCTACTGCGCAGCCTGTCCGCACGGCCCAAAAGCGATGCAAACAATGATTAAAGAATTATCTGTTACACTAATCCTGATTAATTATATATCAACAATTATTATTATATAATTTGTTGATGCATATGAGAGCTTTTAAAAATACCCAGACATTCAGTAGTTTGTGAATATTAGTCACTGTTATAATGCAAGACACAAAAGCATTGGAAACTCACAGTTTGGTAATCGTAATGGTAATCAACTTTTATCACTCTTAAACAGTCATGATAATGTTCAAATTGTAGGTGACCTTGAACCCACACATATCTATGGAGGCGTCCTTGATCTGTGTCTTGGCTTCAACATTACTTCTGCCAGCTGTGAGTCTTCCATTGTAACAGATATAGCGTCTGATCATTTCCCAAGGCTAACCTCTCTAGATATTGGTAATACTATCCTCCCTGGTGGGATATTCAAACGGAAACGTTTTAATGTTCCCCCTGATCAGGATGAGACTTTGTTGCACATGTGGATGACTGGTTATAATTCCTATGAGTGTACTCTGGTCGAGACTTTTAAACAATGACCTTGTGATGCAGTATTCAGAAACTAACTTGGAGCCCGCCTCTGAACTCCTACGACTCTAAATCAAATGACTTCCATAATAATCATAAGTCTTATTTTTAAAATAAACCCATACCTATTACAATGATTTCTAATTCGAACCATTGAACGTACTGCTCGCAGACTAGGGCCTAGCCTTATAGAAGCCATCGTACTCCTGAAAATGCTGAGCCTCTTCCAAGCTTGCCTGCTGCTGCCAGAGAGCGTATGACAGAACTGCGGCAAACAGACGGGAACAATTTGTCAATGGTCTCAATGTCACACCCTACTTTGCCGGCATGAGGGGACATAAATAGAATTAAGGGGAAGAACAGAAAAAACTGGGCAGTATCGCGCACCATCATCCTTACATAGGGCGAATGCGTAGTCAGTGCTTGGTTGCTACATCTAGCTATGACAATTTCCAATACTAAAGGCGAAATTACATGGAACAAATGTGATGCAGAGAGAGACTTGTTTGCTTTTTTTTTTATGCTCAGCAAGGCAGATGACTACAACATTGCTTTCACTAATTATAAACTTGATGCAACACTAACTAGGGCAACTCCACGTCGCCTGGTGAGGATGTATTACTTAACATAACTAGATTGCTGTGTTCGAGTACTGGTAATCCTTTACTTGAATTATATAACTGAGCTCTGTCTCTGGGGTGCTCTCTAAAGCATGGATCCTAACAGCTCATCATTTCCATTCGAAGCCCAAATCCATTCTAATACTCATTTCGCCCAATATCCCTTACTAGCTGCTTGTGTAAAAACATTCGAAGAATGATTCTTAATCGTCTTATGCACAGAATTAAGCATTCTTGTCTCCCCAGTTGCATGGCTTCATGCATGGAAGGGGTGATCATGGCAATTACCACCTTTTCTCATTCTGCAACACTGAAGCTATACACTAACCTTCCTTGACCTTAAGTCCGCTTTTGATGTAGCCAACCGTATGTAATCATTAGTGAAACTTGCCAGATATGGATGTTGGAGGATGGCTTCTCCGCTGGTTTAAAGGTTACCTGTTCAACAGAATGCGTCTTCTGTGTTGTTCTAGGGACATAGAAAGTGTAACTAAAGATTTTCGAATTAGGAACCCCACAGGGAGGTGTGCCTTAGTCCCACCCTTTAAACATTTGATTAATGCCTTACTTATGCCATGCCTAGCCAGCCCCATCATTATATGGGTTTAGTTTTGCTGATTGACTAATGATTCACACTACCGGATTCTCCAAAACCCAAAACATATTTAATCATGTTTTAGCTCGTGTCAGGACCTGGGCGGTTAATAATCTCAGGGGATAAAAACAAAGATACTCAACAGGCGTTCCTCCTCGGCCAGAGAGGCACAGTTCGTCAGATCCAGTTGCATGATGGGTTCTCTTCTAGGAATATGTAAGCTGATACAAGTATCTAGGCTTTGAGGTTCCGCTCTACTTGGACCTGTTGTAACGAGACTTTGTCAGCGAATCAAAGAAAGGCTGAGAGCACTTTAGAGTTGTGGCAGGTTTTCATCCCAGGTATGGTGCCTAATGTTAAAATTGTGGATAGCTGATGTATCTTGCTATATTAGATCATTGGTTGATTATGCAGCGCCACTACTTGCACTCGTGTCTGACTGGAAAAAGCTTGGTGGGCTGGATGAAAAACTGCAAAACGAAGCATGAGGATCATCCTAGGATGCCCTCGTACTGCAAATTTTAAATATGCGGAAGAACTTAATATTCCAAGCATTAGGATCGGTTACTGAAAGAAATATCCTTTATTTGGTGTCAATAGGTCAATATTGCTTAGGCTAGCCCCATTCCAAACCCCTGCACAGAAGCCCTCCAAACTTTCCTCAGCCACTGGTGAACATCCTTCCAGATGGATCGAAAAAAAACTGGAACCCGACCTCAGCATGAACGCACGCTGATCTATTTTCACGTTTGGACACAGAGACATTTCCCTGCTCCCATGGGATATTACCCATGCCAAACTACCATTCCTCCATTTCCCCAAATAACTCTTTTAAATCAACAACCAAAGCTTCGTCTTAAGCCAAACATGATGCCCTTAAGCTGTATTGATAACTAGTCACACAGAACAAATCTTTCACCAAATTATTTACGTCGATGGTTCTGTTCACAGTTTCCACTGGCTGCAGCTGGTAGTGCTGCTTGTTTGTCACACAGAAGTGATGGCTTCTCATAAACGAAATGGAGCACGCTCAAAAACTGGGGCCTCTACCCTTCAAACAGAACTGTTTGCCTACTCCTTGCACTCAATTTGTCCATGTATCTAAGGGGTTGACACTTAATTGTAAACTGATTCTCTGTCATCCATAAATGCTCTCAACTATTAAGTATAAATTTGGTGGCATGCTTTTGTCAGATGCCAGAATAGGTATGGTAGATTGTGGACAGTGGAGTCAGACGTTGCACATGCTGTGGATTCCATTCACATAGGTTTCAGATGCCTGATAGAACTGATAAATGGCTAAGCTGTCTGCTTTCAAAGAGGGGGTAGATTACAATCTTGGGTTGTCAGTTAGCAGTTTGAGACAATAATACTAAAAGGAAACTTCAATGAACTTTATGGGACTTAAGACTTAGGGAGATTGACTATGTCGGTCCATCTATCATCATTCCATCATGCAGGAGGAAAGCCACATGTCTATGGTGCATCCAACAGATAAGCAGACCTTGGATGTCAATACTGCCCGGCTCCGCTGGGTTACAAGTATCTTTGGCAGGTTAAAATCTCCACCACAAGATGTAGACAAACGAAATGTAAACTTTGCCAGATGGTTTATTGTCACACCTGCGTCATTATGTACTGGAGGTGCGATAAAATTAATGAAATTTAGAAACAACTCACTCAAGAAGTGTTCAATTGAAATGGCTAAGTATTTTATTCCACAGTGGTATATTGCAGACCATTCTGTGATGAAATACCTTGACTTTGGCTAGCTGTAAATAAGCATTAACCACATGTGTGCATGATGTGCATGTGTGTGGTGTGTGTGTGTGTTGTGTGTAGTGACAGTGTGTGTGTGTGTGGTGTGTGTGTGTGAGGTGTGTGTGTGTGTGTGTGTGGTGTGTGTGTGTGTGTGTGTGTGTGTGTGTGTGTGTGGTGTGTGTGTGCGTGCGTGTGTTGTGTGTTGTGTGTGTGTGTGTGTTGTAGTGTGTGCTTGTGTGTTGGTGTGTGTGTTGTGTGTGCGTGCGTGTGTGTGGGTTGTGTGAGGGTGTGTGTGCGGTGTGTGTGAGCGGTGTGTGTGTGTGATGTGCGTGGTGTGTGTGTGTGTGTGTGTGTGGTGTGTGCGGTGTGTGATTTGTGTGTGTGCGTGTGTGGTGTGTGGGTGTGTGTGTGTGTGTTGTGTGTGGGTGGTGTGTGAGGGTGTGTTTTTGTGTGGGTTGTGTGTGTGGGGTGTGAGTGTAGTGGGTGTGCGTTTCCTTGTGTGTATGCATATATTTGTACGCTGTCGTGCATCATGTCGTGCGTGCGCACTCGTGTGTGATGTTGCGCGCGCGCGCTAGTGTGGGTGTTATGATCCACTAATATTTGTATTATAAAACTCATTACAATTGTGACCAGGTGTGGACCGTATCAAGTGGTTCTTTTTTGTAATTTTTTCATGACTGTAACCATGTATGGAGTGAAGCATTCTTTCCCTCTGTAACTTGCCATGATTATACCAGATCTCCCTGGAGTTCATTCCCTTTTGAACTAGTTCAGTGTATAATTTGGGGCCCAGTCAGGGACCCATTTGTTCCTTTGAAATTTTTTGACTCCGCCCACGGGATGGGTATGGGGTGCATAAAGATTTTAAAACTAAAGTGTGTGTTGTGTTTGTGTTGTGTGTGTGTGTGTTTGGTTGTGTGTGTGTGTGTGTGTGTGTGTGTGGGGTGGGGTGTGTGTGGTGTGTGGTGTGTTTTGGTGTGTGTGACTAAACAATCAATTTTTGCACCAAAAAATTTACAGTTGGCCCGGGTGTGGAAGGTGAATTGCTCATTCTCAAAATTTGTTCATGATTGAGCCAAAGTATAAACTAAGTAACCATTCACAGAATTCATTCCTTTGTAAAACTTGTGGCTCATTACCTTTGTACCTAGTTTAGCTATCAAAACTTTGGGGGCCCAGCCCCTGGACCCATTATACCTTGTAATTTAAATCCCTTTGAAACTTGTCAATTTTGACCAGTTTCCCTGCATTTTCTTTACCTTTGTAAATTGTGAGTTCTTTTCCTTTGAAAATTGTGAGTTCATTACCTTTGAAAATTGTGAGTTCTTTTCCCTTTGTAAATGGAGTTATTCCCTCTGTAACGCTCAGATCAAAACTTGGAGTCCAGTCCCTGGCCCAATTATGTATCTGTAATCTTTTGATCCCGCCCACGGGAGGGTAGGGGTGAAATAAACATTTTAAACAATAACGTGTGCGGGAGGCAGTTGAACAGTCCGGGCCCCTGACATTTTTGTTGGTCTTTAAACGTGCTATGACACCCCTGCTTTTCTTGGGGGATGGTGCATCTTGAAAAATCTTTTGCTTTCGTAGTGAGTGTTTTTTCGTGTGCAAGTTCGGTACTGTCCCTCTGGGTTTTTCCGGGTGTAATAATCATGTATCTCTCCCTCCTGCTTCCGGGGAAAAAGGGTTTTAAAACCTCAAGCGCTCCCAGTTTTTGGGTGTTTTATCCCCCGTATCCCGGCCGTGAAAGTTCTTGTACTTTTTCTAGGTCGGCAATTTACCTGCCTTGAAAGGTGCTGTAGAGTGCAGCAATATTCCAGCCTAGATAAAACAAGTGCCCTAAGGGTTCATGGGCTTGGCCCCCCTAGTTTTGAAGGTTTCTATTATCCATCCTGTCATTTTTCTGCAGATGCGATTGATACAATGTTATGGTCCTTAAAGGTGGACCCTCCGACATAACACCCCCAGTCTTTGACGTTGGTGTTTCGCTCTATTTCGTCCAGAATTTGTTTTGTACTCGATGAAGATTTAATTTTTTCCTCATGTTTCCCATATCTGATTTTGAAATTTCTCATCGTTGAACTTCATATTGTTTTTTGCAGCCCCCCTGAAAGTTTTGGTTGATGTCCCCGTGGAGCCTTTCAGTGTCTGCAAGGAAGACACTGTCTGCAGATTCGGGTGTATCTGCAAAGGAAGACACGGTGCTGTGGCTGACACCTTGTCTATGTCGGATTGAGGATGAAACAAGAGGGAGTAGTACTGGGCCTTTTGGGGGAACAGAGCTTTTCACCCTAGTGCCCGGACTTTTCTTGTTGACGACACTCTCTGTGTTCTGTTAGTGAGGAAATTATAGATCCATCGACCGACTTTTCCTGTTATTCCCCTTTGCGGCTTTTGTGCCTTTTACGCCATGGTCAACTTGTCGAAAGGGGTTTGCAAATCGTATATATTACATCTGCATTCTTTTTTTCTTCTAGTGATTTAGGACCTTGTCGTAGTGATCCATTGTTGAGACAGACAGGAGCGCCTGCTCTAAACCCATGTTGCCCCGGGTTGTGTAACTGATGGGTTTCTAGTGGGGGGTGATTTGCTTCTTAGGACCCTTTCAAAGTTTTTATGATTGGGATGTTTGTGCTATTTGGTCTGTAGTTTTTGCTGTTGCTTTACTGCCCCCTTTGTGGAGTGGGGCTTGTTGTTTTTTTAGTAACTGAGGGACGACCCCCGTGCCCCTGCTCCCCTCCATAGGAGGGAAAAAAGGTCGTGATGGGGGGCTTCTTGCATTTCTTGATGAACACAGAGTTCCTATCTGGCCCCTGGGGCAGAGTGCGGGGATGCATTTATCGCTGTTCGAAGTCTTTGGGGCGTCAGGATAACATCGGATGGGTTTGTGTTAATAAAATTTTTGTGGCTCTCTCATAAAAAATTATTTTGATCTTCGCCCTTTCTTGGGTTTTCGGCTTGCTAAAAACTGGTCATTTTGGGGATTGGTAGCTCACTCATTTCCTTGCTGTCACTTTGGACCCTCTTGTTTAAGTAGGGGCCCAATACTGGCGTTGTTCTGATTTTGATTTGGCATAGGAGAAGAAATACTTTGGGTTCTTTCGATTTCTTTTATATTTTTAGTTTTTCCCGCGATTCCTGACTCCTAAAGGTTTTCCTTTTAGTTTAAAGGGTTCGATGTTTGCTATTTCTCTGACCAGTGTCTCCCGCCCCATTTCAGATTTATTGCCCTCTTTTAGCCGCTTGTTATTCTTTTCCGTCCCCTGAAAAGGGGACCCCTGTTCTTTCTTTTTTACATCTACTCCCCCTTTTTCTTAGAGGAATAAGCCTTTTTGCATCATCGGTGCCCCCGAGTTAATCGTTCTAGGCATAAGTTTGGGGTTTTGTGTTGCTTAGTTATCTTCCCTTATATCGTTAGGACTTGGTTTACTTGGTCCCACTTTTTTTTTTGTTTTTGAAGTTGAATTTGGTGAATGTCCCTCGGATGTCTCATTTTTTCGGGGGGGCTCCTCGCTACATGTCTGAAACCCCAATTAGTTTTTGATCTGAGTATTTGTTTTTGATATGGTGACATTTCTTATCGATCATTTGTTAGTGAATATGAGGTCTAGTGTATTTCCAGTCTAGTAGGCTCATTATTTGCTGGTTTTTAAATTTAATTTTGTGCAGAGATTTTAAAAACTCGTGTGAGTGTGATTTTCATCAGAGTTTTTCATCAGATGGAACCGACCTCCGATGAAAAAAGATACATATCTATGCAAGTAAGGCAAAACCCGGGACTTCTCCCTCCATGGAATTTCCCCTCCAAACTACCATTCCCCATTTCCCCCCCCAACTACTTCTTAAATCACAACCCCAAAAATTCGCCTTGAAGCCAAACATGAGGGCCCTTTAAACTGTAAATTGATAATTAGTCACCAGCACCGCTTCGCAAATTTTTTTACGTTTTAGGTTTTTCCAATCCCCCTGGTGCAGTGGTAGTGCTGCTGTTGTCGTACAGAGTGATGGCTCTTTAAAGAAATTGGAGCAGCATCAATAATTGGGCCTCTACCCCTTCAGACAGAACTGTTTGCATACTCCTTGCACTGAAATGCATTTTATGTATAAAAAGATTGACAGTTTAATTGAAAACTGATTCTCTGTCACCCATAAATGCTCTCAACTCATTAAGCATAAATTGTGGCATGCTTGTGTCAGAACCCAGACACAGGTATGGTAGGATGTGGACAGTGGAAGTCAGAGTGCAAAATGCTGTGGATTCCATCTCACATTGGTCTTCAGATGCATATAGAACTGATAAATTGGCTAAGCTGTATGCTTTCAAAGAGGGAGTAGATTACAATCTTGGCTTGTCAGGTAGTAGTTTGAGAACAATAATACGAAAAGAACTTCAGCTGAATTTTATGGACTTAAGGCTCAGGGAGATTGACACCAGTGAGTCCATCTATCATCATTCTATCATGCAGGAGGAGCCACATGTCTATGGTGCATCCAACAAAATAAGCAACTCTTGGATGTCACTACCGCCCGGCTCCGGCTGGGTTACAAGTATCTTTGGCAGGTTAAATCACCACCACCAGATGTAGACCAAACGAAATGTAAACTTTGCCAGATGGATTATTGTCACACCCTGCGTCATTATGTACTGGAGTGCGATAAAATTAATGAATTTAGAAACAACTCACTCAGAAGTGTTCAAGAAATGGCTAAGTATTTTATTCACAGTGGTATATTACAGACCATTCTGGAGAAATACCCTGACTTTGCTAGCTGTAAATAAAGCATTACCACATATGTGCGTGTGTGTGTACTCACCTATTTGTGGTTGCAGGGGTCGATTCACAGCTCCTGGCCCCGTGTGTGTGTGTGTGTGTGTGTTTGTGTGTATGTTTATGAGTGTACTCACCTATTTGTACTCACCTATTTGTGGTTGCAGGGGTCGAGTCCTAGCTCCTGGCCCCGCCTCTTCACCGGTTGCTACTAGGCCCTCTCTCTCCCCGCTCCATGAGCTTTATCAAACCTCGTCTTAAAACTGTGTATGGTTCCTGCCTCCACTACGTCATTTTCTAGGCTATTCCACTGCCTTACAACTCTATGACTGAAGAAATATTTCCTACTATCTCTCTGACTCATTTGTGTCTTCAACTTCCAATTGTGGCCTCTTTTTTTCTGTGCCCCCCTCCCTGGAACATCCTGTCCTTGTCCACCTTGTCTATTCCACGCAGTATTTTATATGTCGTTATCATGTCTCCCCTGACCCTCCTGTCCTCCAGTGTCGTCAGGCCGATTTCCCTTTAAACTTTCTTCATAGGACATTCCCCTTAGCTCTGGAACTAACCTTGTTGCAAACCTTTGTACTTTCTCTAGTTTCTTGACGTGCTTTATCAAGTGCGGGTTCCAAACAGGTGCTGCATACTCCAGTATGGGCCTGACATACACGGTGTACAGTGTCTTGAATGATTCCTTACTAAGGTATCGGAATGCTGTTCTCAGGTTTGCCAGGCGCCCCCTATGCTGCAGCAGTTATCTGATTGATGTGTGCTTCCGGAGACATGCTCGGTGTTATACTCACCCCCAGATCTTTCTCCTTGAGTGAGGTTTGCAGTCTTTGGCCACCTAGCCTATACTCTGTCTGTGGTCTTCTGTGCCCTTCCCCTATCTTCATGACTTTGCATTTGGCAGGATTAAATTCGAGAAGCCATTTGCTGGACCAGGTGTCCAGTCTGTCCAGGTCTCTTTGAAGTCCTGCCTGGTCCTCATCAGATTTAATTCTCCTCATTAACTTCACATCATCTGCAAACAGGGACACTTCTGAGTCTAACCCTTCCGTCATGTCGTTCACATATACCAAAAATAGCACTGGTCCTAGGACCGACCCCTGAGGGACCCCGCTTGTCACAGTGTGTACTCACCTATTTGTACTCACCTATTTGTGGTTGCAGGGGTCGAGTCACAGCTCCTGGCCCCGCCTCTTCGCTGATTGCTACTAGGTCCTCTCTCTCCCTGCCCCATGAGCTCTATCATACCTCGCCTTAAAACTATGTATGGTTCCTGCCTCCACCACATCACTTTCTAGGCTATTCCATGGCCTGACTACTCTATGACTGAAGAAATACTTCCTAACATCCCTTTGATTCATCTGAGTCTTCAACTTCCAATTGTGACCTCTTGTGTCGGGTGTCCCATCTCTGGAACATCCCGTCTTTGTCCACCTCGTCTATTCCCCGCAGTAATTTTATATGTCGTTAACATGTCCCCCCCTGACCCTCCTGGCCTCCAGTGTCTCCCGGCCGATTTCCCCCAACCTTTCTTCATAGGACAATCCCCCTAGCTCTGGGACTAGTCTTGTTTCAAACCTTTGCACTTTCTCTAATTTCTTGACGTGCTTGACTAGGGGTGGATTCCAAACTGGTGCTGCATACTCCAGTATGGGCCTGACGTAGAGGTGTACAGAAATCTTAAACGAATCCTTACTGAGGTTATCGGAACGCTATCCGTAGGTTTTGCCAGCGCCCGTATGCTGCAGCACACAGTGTGTGTGTGTGTGTGTGTGTGTTGTGTGTGTGTGTGGGGTGTGTGTGTGTGTGTGTGTGGTGTGTGTGAGTAGAGTTGTGTGTGTGTGTGTGTGTGAGTATGAGTGTGTGTGTGTGTATGAGTGTGTGTGTGTGGGAAGAGGGGTTTTGTTGTGTGTGTATGAGTGTGTGTGCCCTGTGTGTGTATGAGTTTTGTGTGTGTGGTGTGTGTTTATGTGTGTGTGTGTATGAATTTGTATGTGTGTGTGTTGTGTGTGTGAGGAGAGAGAGAGACTCAGCAATCAACATTTGCACCAATAACTCACTACATGTGCCGGGTGGGAAGTGTGAATTGCTATTACTCTAAAATTTGTTTATGATTGCAGCCATGTATAAAAGTAAGTAACCATTCTTTACAGTATTCATTACCTTTGTAACTTGTGAGTTCATTTTCCTTTGTAACTTGTGAGTTCATTCCTTTGAACTTGTGAGTTCATTACCTTGACCTAGTTCAGCCATCAAAACTTTGGAGCCCGGTCCCTGGACCCATTGTGTACCTCTGTAATCTGTAAATACCTTTGTAACTTGTCATGATTGTGACTAGACCTACCTGGAGTTCATTACCTTTGTAAATTGTGAGTTCATTACCTTTGTAAATTGTGAATTCATTACCTCTGTAACTTGCTCAGCTATCAAAACTTTGAGGCCCAGTCCCTGGACCCATTATGTACCTCTGTAATCTTTTGACTACCGCCCACAGGATGGGTATGGGGCGCATAATAAACATATTAAACTAAAAACTAACTAACTAACATAAAGGGCCCCAAAATTTTGAATTCATTACCAGAACATACTAAAGTAATCTGATCTGAACATCAATTTAAGACTCTTCTAAAAAAACTACTTACTCGCCCAGGACTAAATAATCAACACTCAATATTTAACATTACCAATAATTCTCCCAATTACTTAAATCTTAAAACTTCAAGACAACATATAGCAAACTGATCATCTTTTGTTATACAATGTAATGTGACAAACTTGTACAACTATAATGCTTCAGTATCAATATGTTCAAATTTCATTGTTTCAAATACTCAATTGTACTTCATATTGTAAATTGCTTACTGTAATTTTTAACACTGAATCTTTCATTGCTTGTTAATTTCAAGTTAATTTTAAGCCTGCCCATAATGCTCTGCATACAAGGGGCTTTTGGCATGTTCACCCAACTACTATAGTCCATTGTACAATCATGTATCATGTCCATATAAACTATATGAATATAAATATGGCCCGGTGGCCTGGTGGCTAAAGCTCCCGCTTCACACACGGAGGGCCCGGGTTCGATTCCCGGCGGGTGGAAACATTTCGACACGTTTCCTTACACCTGTTGTCCTGTTCACCTAGCAGCAAATAGGTACCTGGGTGTTAGTCGACTGGTGTGGGTCGCATCCTGGGGGACAAGATTAAGGACCCCAATGGAAATAAGTTAGACAGCTATCAAAACTTTGGAGTCCAGTCCCTGGACCAATTATGTACCTCTGTAATCTTTTGACTACCGCCCACAGGATGGGTATGGGGTGCATAATAAACATATTAAACTAACTTAAACTAAGTCCTCGATGACGCACTGACTTTCTTGGGTTATCCTGGGTGGCTAACCCTCCGGGGTTAAAAATCCGAACGAAATCTTATCTTATCTTATCTTAAACTGCGGCCAGCAGCGCTGACCTGCCGTCTTGCTGCCCCTCACACACTTCCAGTAAACAACTTGCATTCAAATTTAAATTGTAAATTATCTGACCTTATCACCTTTTTCATACTCTGGAAACTTTGCTATACTCTTGTAGGTATGTTCACTGACTATGTGGTGCACAATGACCGCTGAAAATTTCCTAAAACCGGAACTAGATCGCTAAATGCTGGGAGCACCGTTAAAGAAGACTGCCTTGCGTGTATGTGTGCTCGTGTACTGATCTATTTGTGGTTGCAGGGGTCGACTCATAGCTCCTGGCCCCGCCTCTTCACTGATTGCTACTTTGTCCTCTCTCTTCCTGCTCCATGAGCTTTATCAAACCTCGTCTTAAATTTTATGTATGGTTCCTGCCACCACTACATCACTTTCTAGGCTGTTCCACTTCCTGACAACTCTGTGACTGAAGAAATACTTCCTAACATCCCTTTGACTCATACGAGTCTTCAACTTCCAATTGTGACCCCTTGTTTCTGTGTCCCATCTCTGGAACATCCAATCTTTGTCCACCTTGTCAATTCCTTGCAGTATTTTATATGTCGTTATCGTGTCTCCCCTGACCCTCCTGTCCTCCAGTGTCGTCAGGCCGATTCCCCTTAACCTTTCTACTCTGAGACTAGTCTCGTTGGAAACCTTTGCACTTTCTCTAATTTCTTGATGTGCTTGACCAGGTGTGGAGTCCAAACTGGTGCTGCATACTCCAATATGGGCCTGACATATGTGGTGTACAGAGTCTTGAACGATTCCTCACTGAGGTATCGGAACGCTATTCTCCGGTTTGCCAGACGCCTGTATGCTGCAGCAGTTATCTAACTGACGTGCGCCTCGGGAGATGTGCTCGTTATTATACTCACCCCAAGATCTTTTTCCTTTAGTGAGGTTTGCAGTCTTTGGCCGCCTAGACTATACTCTGCAGTCTTCTTTGCCCTTCCCCGATCTTCATGACTTTGCATTTACCAGGGTTAAATTCAAGGAGCCAATTGCAGGACCAGGCTTGTAGCCTGTCCAGGTCTCTTTGTAGTCCTGCCTGATCCTCGACCAATTTAATTGTCCTCATTAATTTCACATCATCTGCAAACAAGGACACTTTAGGACTGACTCCTGTGGAACCCCGCTCATCACAGGCACCCACTCTGGCACCTTGTCACGTACCATGACTCATTGCTGCCTCCCTGTCAGGTATTCTCTGATCCACTGCAGTGTCTTTCTTGTTATGCATGCCTGATCCTCTAGCTTTTGCATTAACCCCTTGTAAGGAACTGTGTTGAAGGCCTTCTTGCAGTCCAGTAAAATGCAGTCTATCCACCCCTTTCTCGTGTCTTCTGTTACCTTGTCATGAAACTCCAGTAGGTTTGTGACACAGGATTTTCGTTCCCTGAAACCGTGTTGGTTGTCGTTTATACGCTTGTGTCTTTCTAGGTGCTCCACTACTCTCCTCCTGATGATCTTCTCCATGACTTTGCATACTATACACGTCAGTGACACAGGTCTGGAGTTTAATGCCTTCTGTCTGTCTCCTTTCTTCAAAATTGGGACTACATTTGTCATCTTCCACACCTCAGGTAGTTGCCCAGTTTCAGTGGATGTGTTGAAGATTTTTGTTAGTGCCATGCACAGCATCTCTGCTCCCTCTCTAAGGACCCATGGAGAGATGTCTGGTCCCACCGCCTTTGAGGTATCAAGTTCACATAGCAGCTTCTTCACCTCCTCCTCGGTTGTGTATTTCATCCAGCACTTGTTGGTATACCTGACCATTTTGAACTACTGGAGTCCTTCCTGTCTCCACTTTAAATCTCACATTGAGCTCCTTGCATACCTCTTGGTCGTTTCTTGTGAGTTCCCCACCTTCTTTCCTCAGCCTGATTACTTGGTCCTTGACTGTTGTGTCCTCCTGATGTGGCTATACAACAGCTTCAGGTCAGACTTGACTTTCGATGCTATGTCATTTTCGTATTGTCTCTGAGCCTCCCTTCTTATCTGTGCATATTCATTTCTGGCTCTTGGGCTAATCTCTTTATTTTCCTGGGTCCTTTGTCTTCTTTACTTTTTCCATTCTCTAGTACTCTAAATTTTGCCTCCCTACACCTTTGGTTGAACCAAGGACTTGTTCTGGTCTTCACAATATTTTGTTTCCCTTGGAAACAAACCTCTCCTCTGCCACCTTGTATTTTGTTGTCACATAGTCCATCATTTCTTTTACTGTTTTTCCTACCAGTTCTCTCTCCCATTGAACATCTTGCATAAAGTTCCTCATGACTGTGTAGTGCCCCATTTTGTAGCTTGGTTTTTTTCATCCTATTCCTGCTACCCTCTCCACTTGTAGCTCAACTATGTAATCAAAGCACAGAACCACATTATCACTAGCTCCAAGGGGCCTTTTGTATCCTCGATGTCCAAACTACTCAAGGTGAATACTAGGTCCAGTCTTGCTGGATTGTCCTCACCTCTCTCTTTGGTAGTGTCTCTAACATGTTGATACATGAGGTTTTCCAGTACCACATCCATCATCTTTGCTCTCCATGTTTCAGGGCTCCCATGGGGCTCCAGGTTTTCCCAATCAATCTCCTTGTGATTGATATCACCTATAACTAGTAACTTTGCTCTCCCCATGTGAGCTCTTCTGGCCACCTCGGCTAGTATGTCTACCATTGTTCTGTTGCTCTCGTCAGATTCTTCTCTTGGCCTCCTGCAGTTCTGTGGCAGGATGTACATTACTGGCCCTCATACTAGATTGTTCCTACCATGTAGTCTCTTTCTCCCAGTCCATCCATTCCTTCCATTTCCTCATATCCCCACTGGTTTTTAATGAGCAGTGCAACTCTTCCTTCCCCTCTGCTCCCTCTATCTTTTCTGAGGATTTGATATTGGGTAGAAAGTGCATCTGTTATCCTGGTGAGTTTTGTTTCTGTGAGTGCTATTATGTCTGGGGATATCTCCTTGATTCT
The DNA here is from genome assembly GCF_026875155.1 of Cherax quadricarinatus. Lineage (NCBI taxonomy): Eukaryota > Metazoa > Arthropoda > Malacostraca > Decapoda > Parastacidae > Cherax > Cherax quadricarinatus. The sequence goes on along the minus strand of NC_069435.1, from coordinate 6,865,729 downwards.
TTCATGCCACTTCTAACACTTATTTGTTATTCCGTCTGCATTTGTATACCAGACCTTCAACTTCTTTTCTAAAACTGTGGTCTGGGGGATACATTGGGGTTGGGGAAGTGGGAAATCTGATGAGGAACTTTGGGTGGTTGCTGTGAAGGTAGAATTTGTAATGAGGTGGGTGGGGGCATTGGGTATGGCATGTGTGTTTTGGGTTAGAATGTTGGGTTGCATTGGGGTTGTCCAGGATGGTGGGGGCTTCTGTAGGTGGTTTTGAGGAAGGTTGTATTTGATCTTCCTCCTAAGTCTGGGTTCTGTTCATCTCCATCTTCCCTTCTCTTTCCCCCTTTCATCTTTGTACCCTTTCTTTCAGTTTCTGCCTTTCTTCTTCTGTTCTGTTGCAGTCAAGATACACCTTCCAGTACACAGGCATGTCCCTTAGTCTTACTTTCTCCTGCAGGATCCTGTTTCGAGCCAATTCTGCCTTGAAAATCACTCTGACCGGCCGGATTATTCTTCTTGCAAACCCCTCTATTCTCAGAAAATTTGCCAGCTGGGTCATGTCATCTTCTCCTATTGCTTTCATGATGCTTTCAATCGCTTTTTTCTTACCATGTCTTCTTGCTTCGTAAGTTTCCCCTTCAACTTCCTGGAGCCCATAAACAGACTGACCTCTCTATTTTATTCTCCCACTTCATATCACTATGTATACCCTGATTCGATTTAGTTGCCTCCATTGCAGCTTTCCTTTCCTCAATCTCTTCACTGTTGTCCCTGGGCCCAGTGGTCTGTCCTTTTCCCTTCTCAGCTTTCCCTGGGCACTGCTGTGGTCTGTTAGGCCCTCTATGTATAGCTTAGCTCTTTCATTTTTCTGCTATCAAAGCTTTGGGGCCCAATCTCTGGACCCATTATATACCTCTGTAATCCTTTGACTACATCCCACAGGATGGGAATGGGGTGTATAATAAAGATATTAAACTAAACTAACTAAAACTCTTCGTTATTCCAGGTCCACAGACGATAGGTATTCTCTGGGTCCATTGTAACCTGCTAAGCGAAAATCTGGGACTGTTACTGAGTTATCCCTAATAATAATAATAATAATAATAATAATAATAATAATAATAATAATAATAATTGTAGACAGCCTGTACTGTCTGCCAGCTTAGTTCAAATTTTGCAGCACTCAGGTGCTGCCCTCTCTAGGCCTACCCAGGTCAGTGGGACGCTGGTCCCACTCGCTCACTCTCTCAGTGGCCCAGACTCAGACAACAAGCCTACTCCCTCTCTCCCTCATGGGCATGGCCCTCCCAGGCCATGGGCACAAACACACAAGCCTGTGTCCCACCACGACTTTGTAAATAAAGAAGCCTCCAAAGATGTTTGTCATTGAACCCCGCTCTGCAAGAGCCACCAAACAAACTGGTTATCTGGATATAAATGGTGGGAAGCGGTGGTCGCAGCAAGTTGTGTTTGCCTGGTGAGGAGGAAGAAGGAGTGAAGTTAACTTCATCAACCTACACAACAAGCATCCATCTCTCAACGAGTTATCCTGATGTCGTGTCTGCACGTTTCAGCATCCAGACACAGGTACAAGCAGGATTTAGCCGAAATTTGCCGAATTTCTTCGAGAATTGTAAGTGGTGTCCCAGTAACCCCATGCCACAGCGTCCCACACTGTTTCTCAAGTCATGTGTTCAGCATCACTTGTATGTTCTGCTGTTGGTGTTTCAGCTCTGCACGGCTATAGCAAGTCAGAGGTGAGTTTGTGGTGATTTCTGCATCAAGTGTGAGTATCTAGCCATGTTGTGGGTGGGAGAGGAGGAAGTGGCCAGATCCTCCCTCGCCATACACTCACCCATGCTCCTCGCCACCACACTACCATACACCACCATGCCATCACTCCCTCTGCTGTGTTTTCTGCAGTTTTTCGTGTGAAATCATTGCCAGCGCTGTGTATCCAAGTGCCCGAGGCCACTCGAAGCTACATGGATCAGCATGCCACGTAGATCATGAAGCCACGTGGATCTCAACGCCATGTGGGGTGTAGACGATGCCACGTGGATCTACCAGCCACATGAGTTACAGAACCAGATGTCCTAGGCCACATGCTGTGGTCTGCTGCCCGCATCACATTGATGTCACCGACGATGCTGCCCGACTTCATGACATCACCCACAATGCTGCTGACTTTGTAACATCACGATGTCTGCCTGACATCACCTCGAGACGTCTGCTGATGTCACAGTGCTGCTGACATCACCTCGTGACATCACGCCTGACATCACATGTCACATCGAGTGTTTCAGTAATTATGTCAGTATTGTCGAGAAGATTGAGAGAAGATATATGTCATGTGTTAATTCCTCTCAGTGTTCTCACATGTTAGTGTATGGCTTAGTGTCAATTTTGTGCACAGAAAAGCATCATTTGTTAGTTTAAGCCATGTTGTACCACATGTACCGCAGGGGTGTGTAAAGTTTTCCATGTGTCCAGTGTGGTCTTGAGCCCAGACCCCTGTGTAGCACCTTGTGTTGTCACCCGGTGTGACCAGCGCATTTGACAGCTGATATTAGTCAGCCCTGAGCACATGAGCCCCTTGTACAGAAAGCTCTTATGCTTGTCGCTCATACATGTTCTACAGAATTGTACCTGCTACGATTCCCCTCGAGATTTGTTTCACTTCACCTCCAGACCTTCAGAGTGCAGTTATATGTAGAGAAACAAGTCTGGGGACACTTAGACTAACCTCTACTATAACTCCAACTGCCAAGGGAATGACACTTGTCAAACCGAAGTAAGCCTGTCGGCAGGTGCTGTGTCAACCTCATGTCACAAGCTTCAGTGAGCTCCTGCACAAAGATGATGTCACTTTGACTGCTAGCTCGCTCACTGCAGTCTGGTGTATGATGTTATGACTCCCAGATGTTTAGCCAAGTCGTCTCTGCCACGGCCACTCCATGACTTACTCCATGCTTACCGGCAGTGACAGCCAGCGACAGTACCAGTCGAGAAGTGTCCTCCTGAGTCGCTTGCCAGAAGTCCTGCCCAGTTGCCGAGTTTGATGACGCCTCACTTGAGGGCACCAGGATGTCGTGCCCCAGGTTGAGTGAAACCTGCAGTGGACTCCTATGATGACTGCTTCACCGTTCTAGAGGAGACCTACCCGTTACGTCACACTCAGCCACAGCGATGTCTCCTGTGTTGCAGTAACTGTCCAGATGTAAGAAGGCATGCAATGATGCCCTTTCGATGCTCACTGCCTTTGACCACGATGTTTAGCACACCCCATATGTTTTTTTCTTCCCTCCCTGTAGGAAGTTTTTTTTTCCATGTCCATATGTATATACATGTTTTTATTTTGTGTTCTGTGCCCTGTTCCGACGAGAGAGAGACCGAGTTTTTTTTACCACCAGTATTGTCACGTCAGGATGACGCGAGGTAGGTGGCTGAGCAAATGTAGACAGCGTGTACTGTCTGCACAGACAGCCTATGCTGTCTGCCAGCTTAGTTCATATTTCGCGGCACTCAGGCGCTGCCCTCTCTAAGCCTACCCAGGTCAGTGGGACGCTGGTCCCACTCGCTCTCACTATCTCAGCGGCCTAGACTTAGTCAACAGGGTGACTCCCATCTCCTCACAGCCATGGCCTCCGGGCCATGGGGACTTAACACAAGGCATGGGCACTCCAGATACCGCAGTTAAAAGAAGTGCCCTGGAACCACTTATCATTAAACCCCGCTACCAAGACATCTGCCAATAAACCTATAAAACACAATAATAATAATAATAATAATAATAATAATATATCTTTATTTCTACAAATACATGTACAGGCATAGCTGACATCAATGATTACAGTGGGACCCCGGTTATCGGCGGTTTGGTTATCGGCCAACTAAGTTACCGGCATGTTTTTCGGCACCCGGTTATTGGCCGTTTGCTCGGTTATCAGCGGTTTTGGATGCGTCCATCTGCCGGCTGGGGCAGCTTACGCTTCAGTTTGACTTTGTCTCTCAGTGACTGAGGAGGCTTCTGCTCATACATCCAAACATTTCACTTGTTTGCCATTGTTTTTAGGGGTTTTTCTTGCAGTGCAACTGTGAAATAAGTAACCATGGCTCCAAAGAAAGTTCTTAGTAAAGTTCCTGTGGCAAAGAAAGTGAGAAACACCATGGATTTAAGCGTGATCATGGAACTTGCCAGGATGTACAGCAAGAATAATTCAACAATTACATCCATCCTGGCAAAGAAAGAACAAATCAAAGACACTAATGTTGCAAAAGGAGTAACTTTTCTAACTAAACAAAGGCCACCGATAATGCAAAAGACGGAAAAGTTATTATTATTTTGGATTAAGGAAAAAGAATTACTGGAGTCTACTATTTGTGAGAAGACAAAGCAGATGCATGAGGATCTTGCAAAGAAAATGCCTGGAACAAGTGCTGCAGTTTGTGAATTCAGGGCCAGCAAAGGATGGTTTGATGGATTTAAGAAGTGTAGTGGCATACGCAGTGTTGTAAGGCATGGTGAGGCTGCAAGTTCTGACAAATGTGCAGCTGAACAGTATGTTCACGAATTCCAGGACTATGTAAAGGCTGAAGGATTCGAACCCCAAGTTTTCACTTGTGATGAAACAGGCCTGTTTTGGAAGAAAATGCCAAAGAGGACCTACATTACCCAGGAGGAAAAGGCACTGCCAGGGCACAAGCCTCTGAAAGACAGGCTTACTCTTTTGTTGTGTGGTAATGCTAGTGTGGATTTCAAAGTGAAGCCTTTACTTGTGTATCACTCAGAAATCCAGAGTGTTTAAGAAAAACAATGTCATGAAGAATAGATTGTGTGTGATGTGGAAAGCTAATCATAAGGCATGGGTCACAAGGCAAATTTTCAAAGAGTGGGTTAATGATGTGTTTGGCCCAAGTGTGAAAAAATACCTCCTGGAAAAGAAATTGCCACTCAAGTACCTCCTGTTACTGGACAATGCTCCTGCACATCCTCCAGACTTGGAAGACCAAGTGTTTAGGGACTTCAGTTTTATAAAAAGTGAAGTTCTTGCCTCTAACACCACTCCTCTCCTCCAGCCATGGACCAGCAGGTCATTTCTAACTTCAAAAAATTCTACACAAAAGCAGTGTTTCAAAAGTGCTCTGAAGTGACCTCGGACACTCAGTTGACCCTAAGAGAGTTCTGGAGGAATCACTTCACTATCCTCCATTGCATAAGCCTTAGAGGTAAGGCTTGGGAGTGAGTGACTTCCTTCCAGGACTTTGAACTCTGCTTGGAGAAAACTGTGGCCAGATTGTGTCCAAGAGAGGGATTTTGAAGGGTGTGAGACTCACTGTGACCCTGACCCTGCCGACCCTGTGGACTCTATTGGGTCTCTGGGGAAGTCCCTGGGGTTGGAGGTGAATGGTGAGGATGTGGAAGAGTTGGTGGAGGACCACAGGGAAGAGCTTACAACTGAAGAGCTGCAAGAGCTTCAACTTGAACAGCAACAGATTGCAGTTGAGGAACTTGCTTCAGAGGAGGAGGAAGAGGGAGTGAAGGAGGTGCCTTCTTCAGAGATTAAAGAGGTGTGTGCAATGTGGAGAAATGTAGAGAAACACCACCCAGACAAAGCTGAAACAAGCCATATCTGCAACATGTTTAGTGACAAAACCCTGTCCCACTTCAGGGAAATCTTAAAGAGATGCCAGAAACAGAGCATTCTGGACAGTTATTTTGTGAGACAGGGGTCCAGTGACTCTCAAGCTGGTTCTAGTGGCATTAAAAGTCAGAGAAGGGAAGTAACCCCAGATAAGGCATTACTACCTAAAGTCTTCATGGAGTGGGATTCACCTTCCAAACACTAACTCCTCCCTCTTTCCTCCTCCCTATCTTCCAGAAGCCAGCATTAGCCTTCAATAAAGGTATGTAATACTTACATAATTGTAAAACAAATTTTTTTTTGTGAATATTTATGTTGGGAACGAATTAATTTTATTTCCATTAATTCTTATGGGAAATATTAATTCGGTTACTGGCCATTTCAGTTATCAGCCGACCTTCAGGAACGGATTACAGCCGATAACTGGGGGTCCACTGTATTAGTATTAGTCTGCCCGAAATGCCTAGGCATGCTAGTGGCCTTCTTTGTAGTTAATATTTTATAACATGTAAACCACACATTGTAAGCTTTATAGGGAAATAAACATTTTGATTTTGATTTGATACCACTATATAGAAAGCCGCTTGTTATGCTCTCAGAACATTTCGGGCAAATTATATAAGTTTTTCCCAGGATGCATCCCATACCGGTTGACTAACACCCAGGTACCCATTTTACAGATGGGGAACATAGACAACTGGTGTAGAGAAACACGCCCCATGTTTCTACCCTCGCTAGGAATCGAACCCAGACATCGCCATGTGAAGTGAGAGCTTTAGCCACCAGGCCACGGGGCACAGGGCACCATACTTCCATTCAGTGCTAATGGTAATTGATTTGTGGTCGCTTGCACCAATAACAGGCAATAACAATGCTGTAATTGTACATATGGTCATTAGGTGAGTTACAGTGAATACAAGAGAATTGAACATTCAACTAGTTCATGCTATATGGCTCTACCAAACTTATTAAAGTTTGCCTGTATATCACAGAGTCACTTATTTGCAAAGAACTGCTTAATGCCTCAAATGATGTACTGAAAGTTTTAGCAGTAAAGATTGAGAACCAAAACCTAGTCATTGTGGTAGTCTACAAGCCTCCAGATGCAACGTCCCAGCAATTCCAGGAACAGCTGTTGAAAATTGACCACTGTCTGTAAAATCTTCCAGCTCCTGCCCCCAGCATCTTGCTCCTGGGGGATTTCAACTTGAGGCACCTAAAATGGAGGATTATAGCAAATAATGTTGTTGCAGTGATAACACCAGAAGGCAGCTCTGACGAGAACTCACACCACACACGAGCTTTTAAATCTCTGCACAAAATTCAAATTAAACCAGCAAATAATAGAGCCTGCTAGATTGGAGAATACACTGGACCTCATCTTCACTAACAATGATGATCTGATACGAAATGTGACCATATCAAAAACAATATACTCAGATCACAACATAATTGATGCGCAGAGCCCCAGACCAACAAAATGAGATCAGTCACGAGGGAGCCTTCACCAAGCCCATGATGACACTCTTCAGGTCACTTGTTCCATCTAGGCTGGAATATTGCTGCACACTAACAGCACCTTTCAAGGCAGGTGAAATTGCTGACCTAGAAAATGTAGAGAGAACTTTCACGGCGTGAATAACAGAGATAAAACACCTCAGTTACTGGGAGCACTTGAAGTTCCTGAGCCTGTACTCCCTGGAATGGAGGTGGGAGAAATACATGATTATATACACCTGGAAAATCCTAGAGGGACTAGTACCAAACTTGCACACGAAAATCACTCACAATGAAAGCAAAAGACTCGGCAGACGATGCAACATCCCCTCAATGAAAAGCAGGGGTACCACTAGCACATTAAGAGACAATACAATAAGTGTCAGGGGCCCGAGACTGTTCAACTGCCTCCCAGCATACATAAGGGGGATTACCAATAGACCCCTGGCTGTCTTCAAGCAGGCACTGGACAAGCACCTAAAGTCGGTATCTGACCAGCTCGGCTGTGGCTCGTACGTTGGATTGCGTGCAACCAGCAGTAACAACCTGGTTGATCAGGCTCTGCTCCACCATGAGGCCTGGTCACAGACCGGGCTGCGGGGGCATTAACCCCCGGAACTCTCTCCAGGTAAACTCCAAGTATAGCATGAACTAATGAGACACTTATGCAACACATGGGAATCTTTATTGAAGAAACGTTTTCCCACACAGTGGCTTCATCAGTCCAATACGAAGTAGAAATGGGTAAGGAGAGGAGAAGTTTGAGGTAATCAGTCCCTCAACCTGGAATCGATGTGTTCAGTCCATCACTCTTGTAGGAAAAAAAAAAAAGTGATGGACTGAACACATCGATTCCAGGTTGAGGGACTGATTACCTCAAACTTCTCCTCTCCTTACCCATTTCTACTTTGTATTGGACTGATGAAGCCACTGTGTGGCAAAATGTTTCTTCAATAAAGATTCCTATGTGTTGCATAAGTGTCTCATTTCTTCAACTTGTCGGTTTTCTAAACCATTCATCACATAGCATGAACTAGTTGAATATATTCTTGTATTCACTGTAACTCACCTAATGGCCATATGTACAATTACATCATTGTTATTGCCTTATTAATCTTAAGTTTCCTCGAAATGCTCTGCATATAAAGAGGCTTTTGGCATGTTCACCAAATTGTTACACTCCTTTATACAAATATGTATCATGCTAAAGTAAAATTGTTATTATTATTATTATTGTAATTTCCAAATTATTAACAAGGGTTTCCTTGTTTTCCAGAACCAAGTCAAGCAGGTTATTTCCCCTTGTAGGTTATGTAACAAACTGCTTTAAAAAATAGTCCTGAGCTACCTCTAAGTAGTTGTTAAGATTCTATATTCCCAGTCAAGGAATTTCAATCAGTCTGACTAAAATTAAAGTTCACTAGAATTACTTCGTTATCATGCCTTGTGGTTCTAACAATTTCCTCCCAAATTAGCCTCCCTTGGTCCCTATCCAAGTTTGGGGAATGGTGTATCATGCTTAAAATAAATTTTTCATGCCCCTCAGAAAATTCTACCCTGACTCTATGTGTTATTTCAGACTTTATACCAGTTTTTATGCAACAGTTCAAGTAATTTCGAACATATAGTGCCACCCCACCCTACTTTCCAATACTTCTGTCTACTTGGAACAATTTAAAACCCTGAATGTGACATTCAGCAGGCATATCCCGATTTTTCATAATAAACCACATATCAGTTATGACAAATACATCACTGTAAAATTAAGATTAAGATTTTTATTTTTATTTTGACAAATTACATGGTGTACAGAGGAATATAGTAGTTGGATGTACATGCCAAAAGCCCCTTTGTATGCAGAGCATTTCGGGCAAACTTGGAGATTATTTTAAGATTAGTAAGGCAATAATACATAGTAATATGGTCATTAGACGAGTTACAGTGTGTACACGAGAAGTGAATATTATATCAGGTGACGCTACATGGTTTTGATAAGTCTAGTAGAGACTTATTACACTATTGAATTAGTTAATAAAGATTACAGTATTACAATATAACAATTTAAAACAATTTACAGTATGATGTATTACAGTTTACTACTATTTAAAACAATGAAATTTGGTATTACAATGGAACAATTTACATTATGATGTACTGTATTACAATCTACCACTACTTAAAACAATGAAAAAAAACAGACATTCTAATTTTGAAGTGGTAAGTGGTTGATCATTCGTCAGCACAACATGAGCAGCTTTTGAGAAACTGGTAGTGATTAGGTACGGTTTGTCTGGTTAGTTTTGGGTGATGAAGTGATTTCTTATTAGAGCCTTAAACTGATTTGCAGACAGGGGTCCTTTAGTGTGTTCTGGCAATGAATTCCAGATCTTCAGGCCTTTTACGTGCATAGCATTTTTGCATAGGGTATCTACCTGGAGTTCATTACCTTTGTAACTTGCTCAGCTATCAAAACTTTGGGGTCCAGTCCCTGGACCCATTATGTACCTCTGTAATCTTTTGACTACCACCCATAAGATAGGTATGGGGTGCATAAGAAACATATTAAACTTAAACTATAGGGAGAGATGAACACGTGGGATATCGAAGAGTGATATGTCTCTCTCATTATGGTTGTGTTTTGTTATAGTTATCAAGGAGGAGTTTGAAAGGAGGGTTTACATTAGAGTATAGTGTCCTGTGTATGCAGTACACACAATAGTAAGTGTGGATGTTTTGTATATTTAGCAAGTTAAGACTTGAAAAGAGGTGGAGTGTGATGTCTAATGCAAGAGTTAGTAATCAATCACACTGCAGCTTTTTGCTGGGTTATTAAAGGCTTAAGATGATTTGCTGTTACCACTACTTGCAGCTAATCTCAACTTCTCTATCTTATTTCTAGCACCATGACTATTAGTATAATATAAATTTAGAGACCCTCTTTTCTCTTTTCCCTTCCTGCTCATTTCTGTTTTTCCACTATCCCTATTACTGTACTTGTCACCTAGTGCCATGGGCTTTCAATTATTATAATAAAAAAAGAAGCATTAAACATTGGCTTTTCAATATCCACCAATAACTCTACCTCATTCTTCCTATAATTGGTTTCCCTAAAACTCACAATATTACTACACTGAGACTTCATTGCTTTCCCCCCAAAACCCATTCCACTAATTCTAGTTTAAAGCCCTAGCAGTTTTCTTCACTGCAATGGCCAGTACCCCCAACCTAGACCTAGATAAGTGAACCCTCACATAAGCAAACACTAGGACAAATTTATTATGAAATGCTTCAGTCTGGGACCTTGGTCACTTCTAACATGCAGTGGTTAAAAGACAGTATGTATGGGCAGAGAGTGAGGAGTGACACATGATCATCAGAAGAATCCAATATTGAGAGGAGGGCGGGTAGACAATGAGATCATGTGACTCCTGTGTTGCTGCGTAGGTGTGCTTTGCCTGGGTATCATGTATGTTAATGTTTTAGGAATTTTGTAGTTTCCAGTATTATGCTCCATGGTGTCAGTGATGGCAATTAGTAAGGCTTCCAGACATTGTTGGCGTCTAAGGTCTCATTCGGCGAGAATGAGGTGTGCCTCATCCCAATTCATCAAATGCCCCATGGAGGACACAGGTGTACCTTAAGTCATCTCTGTTACTGGCATTTTGATGCTTGTTCAGGTGGCCCGAAAGATCTTTGCCTGTTTCACCTACATATTTCTTGAGACAGTATCCACAGTATCCATGATGGTGTAGATGCCCGCTGTGCAAGTTAGAGATGTGGGGCTACGAAATGCAGCCGAGAATGTTTGGGAGGTTGGCCCTGAAACAGACCCCCATGGGATGGGCAGGTGTGTATGTAGTTGTGTAGGATAATGATGCAGAAGTTTCTTGGCAAGTGGTTCAGCTATGTTACAGAAGCCGTTATTCTGGTTGAAACTGTTAGATATATTGATAAGTATACAGTGGAACCCCGAGTTTCAAATGCATCGACTATGGAAGGCTTTGTGTTTCGACCGCTTTTTTCAAGCCAATTTTGTCCCGAGTATTGAACTTGCCCCGTGTCTCAAACCGCATACCAGACCTGCCCATGTACCCACGCAGGCGGCGTAAGCCAGTCTGGCTTTGTTTATGCTTGAGTGAACACTAACCTGCACGCACATTCAAACATTTCACTGTTAATTCATTGTGTTTGGTGCTTGTTTATTAAGTGTGACTGTGAAATGAGCTACCATGGTGGTGGATGGTATTGATGGATGGTGGTGGTGGATGGTGGTGGTGGATGGTGGTGATGGTGGTTGGTATTGGTGGATGGTGGTGATGGTGGTTGGTATTGGTGGATGGTGGTTGGTATTGGTGGATGGTGGTGGTGGTGAATGGTATTGGTGGATAGTGGTGGTGGATGGTATTGTTGGATGGTGGTGGTGGTGGGTGGTGGTGGATGGTATTGGTGGATGGTGCCTTCTTCAGAGATTAAGGAGATTTGTGCAATGTGGAATAGGGTGCAGGCATTTCCTGAAAAATATCACCCTGAGCAAGCTGAAACAAGCCATCTCTGCAACAAGTTCAGTGACAGAACCATGTCCCATTTTAGGGAAATCTTAAAGGGAAGTAACCCCAGATAAGGACTTCTAACCTCAAGTCTTTATGGACGGGGATTCCCCTTCCAAACAATAAGTGCTCCCTCACTCCTCCCTATCTTCCTGATGCCATCAACAATCAACAAAGGTGAGTAGAAATGCTATTTTATATGTTTATTTGAATGTTTATTTATCTATTACTAATTGTACTATGTATGTTTGTTGTGTGTATGTAAAACTATAATTAATCTTTATAAAATGTATTTTTTTGTGAATATTTTTGGGTTTCTGGAATGGATTAATTGTATTTACATTATTTCTTATGGGAAATATTGCTTCGAGTTTCTAACGTTTCGACTTTAGAACTAGCACCTGGAACGGATTAAGTTTGAAACTCGAGGTTCCACTGTATTGTTAAATATATGGATAAGTACAGTGGACCCCCGGTTAACGATATTTTTTCACTCCAGAAGTATGTTCAGGTGCCAGTACTGACCGAATTTGTTCCCATAAGAAATACAGTGGACCCCCGGTTAACAAACTTTTTTCATTCCAGTAGTATGTTCAGGTGCCAGTACTGACCGAATTTTTTCCCATAAGGAATATTGTGAAGTAGATTAGTCCATTTCAGACCCCCAAACATACACGTACAAACGCACTTACATAAATACACTTACATAATTGGTCGCATTTGGAGGCGATCGTTAAGCGGGGGTCCACTGTATTGTGAAGTAGATTAGTCCATTTCAGACCCCCAAACATACACGTACAAACGCACTTACATAAATACACTTACATAATTGGTCGCATTCGGAGGTAATCGTTATGCGGGGGTCCACTGTATAACTATATTTAATCAACTACAGAAATGCAAGACTTATCGCCAGAGAAGAAAATACTCAATACCGCAGAACCTGGAAGCATCACTTATCCATATATCTACCAATTTCAACCAGAACAATGACTTCTGTAACATAGCTGAACCACTTGCCAAGAAACCTTTGCATCACTATCCTACATAACGACATACACACCCACCTGTCCTGTGGGGTCCGTCTCAGATCCAATCTATCAAACATTCTCGGTGGTCCCTAACTGGTCCATCTCAAATTCAACCTACCCAGCATTCTCCGCCTAACTCTCCACCCTATAAATACTCATGTACTATTCACTCAGGCAGACCAGTTTGTAACTTAATAAAGCCCAGTGTGAGTGAAACGAAACGTTGTCCATAAAGGATTGCATTATGCCGCATTTGTGTTTATTTTTCCAGCTTTTAAAGGGGTAGACTGGTAAGCCAGCGGAAAGCCTTGGTCAGATGACCAAAAACTCCAGTGGCAGGTCATCATATGACTAAGCCTGGCATTAGAAAACACTTGTCCTGTTTCCTGACAAACCTTAGCTAACCTAATCTGCTTTCTATTGGTAAGTCATGCATCGATCCATGTTAGAACTTTACCTCCTATGCCATGAGCTGCCACTCTTCTCAAAGAGTCTTTTGTGAGGTACTCTATCAAAGGCTTTACTGAAATTCAAATAAACATCATATTCTTTATTGTTGTCTACTGCCTCAGAAGTTTTATTGAAGAATGTCAGTAAATTTGTCATGCAGGAACGACCTCTCATCAATCTTTGCTGAGACTCATTAATCAAATTATGCTTATCATGGTGACTTCTAGTAATACCAGCTAAAATTGATTCTAATAATTTGTCAACCATAGACGTCAGGCATATTGGACAATAATTTGATGGAATGGATTATCCCTTGATTTAAATATAGGAATTACAGTAGCCATTTTCCACATCTCTGGCACAACAACAGTTTGGATGGAAGCATTAAAGAAGCTCATTAATGGCTAAGTTCCAACTTGCATTCTTTAATCACCCTTGAAAATTCATCAGGGCCCGGGGAATTAATTTGTTTCTTTTTATCTACTTGTTTGATAGCCATTTCCCTCATGACAGTAATATCACTTAATTTTTCCTCAGGAACTGAATGTTAATTGTTGGGATATCATTTGTCTGTCTGTCTTCCTGAGTAATGATTGACAAGAAATAATGATTAAATATACATTTCCTGTTCATTATCGGTCAGTTGTCCATCCCCAATTTTCAGTGGTCCTACTTTCTCCCTCACCTTCATCTTATACATTTGAAAGAATCCTTTTGGCTTAGTCTTTGATTCATTAACAACCTTAATTTCATAGCCTTTCTAATCCCCTTCTTTACTTCTCTTTTAAACTGAACATATTGGTTAACCCTTTCAGGGTCCAAGGCCAAAATCTGAAGTCACGCACCAGTGTCCAAGAAATTTTGAAAAAAAAAAAAAAAAATTATTTTTTCTTACAGAATTAAAGAGCACATTTTTGTGAAGGTAATAAAAAAAAAAAAACAGAATCTGATCAGTACTTACCGAGATACAGTGCCAAGAAGTTTATAGAAAATGATGTGGTGGTGGCAACATCGACGAATTTCACATACGCGTATTATATTACTTTGTTGTTTTAGTTGTTTTTTCTTTTCTTTTCCAATTTTTTTTCTATTCCTACTAACATTTGGGGCCTGAGAGACCAATACTGTATATAATTGATATATATATACTCACTGTATTGAACACAATAACCGCACTAAAGTTATTATCATATTATTGTTTACCACTGTTGTTTATTACAATAAACATGCACAAATATTGTATAATACTAATGTTCTATCATATATTTACATATTTACAATCACTGGACATGGTTTTAGAACTGCTGGAGCTTGTGGAACTCCTTGAAACAAGGCACCATGCACAGAGGCACCTTACATTCCTCACACATAAACCGAGTGTCTTTGCGTCTTTGTTGCCGTCGTTTTGTTTGTGCACAGACAATGCATCTCTTCTGAGAAAATTTCTTTTGAGTTGAAGGAAGCTGTATTATGAAATGATCACCTTCTCTCCTCAAACGCTTGGGTATATTGTGATGAATTCAAGGACCATGTTGTATTGCAGGTGTTGTTACCTGGTACTTCATTATGAGTTGTCTGACAACAGACAAACAAAATTCACCATACGGTGGTCTGTTACCAGTCTTTATTTGGTACATATTATATGCATTCAGCATTGAAATGTCCATGAGATGGAAGAAAAGTTTCATGTACCACTTGTAACTCTTACGAACACAGTCAACAAAACCAATCTGCATGTCACACTTGTCAACCAAGCGCATGTTTTGTGTATAATCAATCACTGACACTGGTTTTCGAATACGTTCATTAGTCACTCGATCAACTTTGCCACTGTCTTGCATTTCATTACGGTGAATGGTTGTCAACAATGTGACATCTCGTTTGTCATGCCATGATGTCATTGGCAGTAAACACCTGCACGTCATACACCACGAACACCTGCGTTGAGCCTGGGCATATTTTTTAAACGATTAGAACGCACTGTGCCACACACATCTGTCTTGTTCACTCGCATGAAATCACTGAGTAATGGGCTTGTGTAACCA
Organism: Cherax quadricarinatus; assembly: GCF_026875155.1. Lineage (NCBI taxonomy): Eukaryota > Metazoa > Arthropoda > Malacostraca > Decapoda > Parastacidae > Cherax > Cherax quadricarinatus. Next base: position 6,850,523 of record NC_069435.1, on the reverse strand, counting down.
AGTTATCGGTATATAATGTATGGCCCTTACCAAGATAAGGTGCCATCATGTTTCTCACTACGTCACCTGAGATACCCAATAACATCTTGGTATCTTTCAATGTTTTACTACCCGTGTATACAACAATATCCAACACCAGGCCACTGTCACAATCACAGAGTACAAACAATTTTATACCAAAGCGGTTCCTCTTGCTCGGTATATACTGCTTGAATGACAGTCTACCTTTGAACAAAATCAAGACTCGTCAATTACAAGATTCTTGAATGGATAAAAGTATATCCTGAACTTTTGTTTGAGATACATGAAAACATTTCTAATCTTGTATAACCTGTCACTTCTGTCAGGCCTGGTTTTGTTTAGAGAAGTGCAACATACGTAACAGTAAGATAAACCTGTTCACTGGTATTATTTCACTGAAGGATGGGGTACAAATTAGCCGATCTGTGGACCAGTATGCTTTTATATTATGCTTATAGACGTGAGGCATAAGCATTATTGTTGCAAAAAGCAAATACATTTCTGCAACAGTCGTCTCTTTCCACCTGTGTAGTCTTGACTGTGGTGATAAGATCGTATTTGCCATGGTGTACTGAAAATACTTATTACTTTCCCTGGCAATAATTTCCATCAATGGCTGGTCAAGAATAATTCAAAGAATTCCAGTTCATTGGCCGTGGTTCCAAGGGGACAGGTAGGTAGAATTCCACTTTGAGAGTCATCAAAGTGGTGAGGGCTGGGAACAAAATTGGGATTTTGCTGCCAATCCCAGATACGGTTTGCTGGTGGATACTGGACATCATAGGCTGGTTGTACGGGTGGTTGTGGTTGTGGCGGGCTGGTGGCTGACGCTCCGCTTTGTCCTTGAACTGATGAGTCAGCAGCGTGGGTCCCCGCGTAGCACAGTGAGTCACGCATGGCGGTGCCACTACCATCACCAGCACCACTAACACCATCCACTGATGTCTGTGGCCCATCCATGCCAAGTGTAGCCACATCATCCTCACTATCACTACCTAAAACGGGTGTAGGGCCACGGGATGTACTCCGGGATGTACTCCGTCCCCTGGGCACAGCATAGGGTACACTACCCGAGCACATGCGGCGGCGAACATACCGACGCTTCACTGGTGAATATGTTTCCTCACTATCACTACTCGAATGATCGTCGAGCGCAATAAAATCACAATCCACGTCAGAATCATCGTCATTACTGAAGTCAGAGGCCTGGCCACGGGAAAATATTAGTTTTCTCTTACGTTTAGGAACACCCGACCGTGAGTCACGAGTGCCCACACCAGAGGTAGAAGGTCGAGGATCGTCGGGGTTTTCTGCACTATATCAGATATCCTGGTCATATTTTCGGTCACATAACTTATCAAGCCGTAGAATTCGTCTTCATTTCCACTTCCATCAGTGTCAGAACTATCAGACAGGAAGAGGAGAGTCCCAATTTTCCGGGGAGTGAGAGCTGACTTGCGACGAGGCATGGTGAACAAGGGTGAATGAGCCGGCGTTCCCACAATGCTATGCAGGCGCCTAGATTTTTTGTTTACAGCGCACACCCATGGCGCAGACCCATTCTCTCACATGTAGGCTTATGAGCGCTTTCGCGCTAAATTTGACGGCGCTAGAATTTTGGCATAGATCTACAGTTTGGACACTCACCGAAAAGCCGTAGATCTACGGGACGGACCCTGAAAGGGTTAAAGCTAACAAAAATTTGGCAATAGTTGTAGTTTAGTGGAACAATCTGCCTGGTCACTGAAGCTTAATTCCTGGGTAACTTTAAAAAAAATAGGTTGGATAAATGTATGCATGGAAAGGATTGGATCTGAGAACCTGCCCAGCTGGGCCAGTAGTCTTACTGCAGAGCCCCTTAATTCTTAAGTTACCTTCAAGAATATGAAAACACTGGATGTGTTGAATTACCTGGAGAGGGTTTTGGGGGTCAACACCCCCATGGCCCAGTCTGTGGCCAGGCCTCATGGTGGATCAGGGCCTGATCAACAAGGCTGTTACTGTTGGCCGCTCACAACCCGATGTACGAACCACAGTCCAGCTGGTCAGGTACTGACTTTAGGTGCCTGTCCAGTGCCTTCTTGAAGACAGCCAGGGGTCTATTGGTAATCTTCCTTATGTATGCTGGGAGGTAGTTAATTACTGAAAAAAAAAAAAAAATAAATGGAGGGGTGGGGGTACATATTCAAGCTTCACCTGTGAAGCCTGAATATGTACCCACCACCCTTCCAAAATCTGATTGAGAGAATATAACCTCCCCATCTTATCGTTTAGGTTAATTTATAGCCAATAATATGTAGTAGACAACTACATAAAAAAAGACATTAACCTCTTAACCCTTTGACTGTTTTCGACGTATAAATACGTCTTACGAGCCAATGTTTCTGACGTATATATACGTACTCAATAATTCTAGCAGCTTGAAATCAAGCGGGAGAAAGCTGGTAGGCCCACATGTGAGAGAATGGGTCTGTGTGGTCAGTGTGCACCACATAAAAAAAATCCTGCAGCACACAGTGCGTAATGAGAAAAAAAAAACTCTGATCGTTTTTTTGGAATAAAACGCCGACTTTGAGGTGTATTTTCGTATAGTATTTATCGTTGTATTCGCGTTTTCATGGTCTTAGGTGATAAAATGGAAAACATATTACAGAAATATAGATGATTTTCATTACTTTGACAATGAAAACGACCTTGAAACTGAGCTCAAAGTAGCTGAAATGTTCGATTTTTACCAATGTTCAGGAGTAAATAAATCACACCACACGTCCAATACACGTCAACTGGGGAGTCTAATATTCTTTCACTAGTGCACTGATATTATTTATACCATTTTTACAATAATGCAGTAGTCTGCATAACAGTAAATTTTGAATTTTTTTGTATGAATAAAAAATCAAAATAGAAAGCAATAATAATATAAGAGGGGCCTAGAGATATGACTAATGAACAGAGCATATGTTATTTTAGTGCCACAAATGTCTACCTTGTTTATTCTGGACCCTATTTTGAAATTGGCATTTTTAGTTTGCATGAAATTGGCCAAATTGCCAATTTCTGACCACCATATTGGGTAGTCCAAATTAGTAAATGGGAGGTTTCTTGTACTCAGCTGATAGATAAAATGGAGTTCTAAAGAAATAGCTATGAGTTTGGTCAACTGGAATAATGGAATTGGCTGAAAATAGGGCTCAAAGTCGGCGAAATCGCCGATACGCATATGTCGCCGAGACCGCTAACTTCGCGGGAGCATAATTCCATGAGTTTTCGACCAAATTTCGAACTTTTGGTGTCATTACCATCGGGAAAAGATTCTCTATCATTTCATAAGAAAAAATAATTTTTTTTTTCAAAAATTTTGCGACATAGAATGACAGTTTCAGAGAGGGGCCTGAAACAGTCAAAGGGTTAACTGTCCAAACATAATTTTATTTTTTCTGCCTCCAAATTTGGCACGATTGGCCTGAGATGCCTGGTCAGTATAGAATGGGTCTTAACACTCGTTGTGCACTGTATTAAAAAAAATCTGGGACCACTTAGTACCTTGTGGGAGCACCAGTTCAATTGAGCACCAGCTATAGCAAATAACACGGCAAACACCAGGGATTCACTGATGCCATGTCATATTAACACTCCCCTTTTAAGAGAAAAGTGATGTTCACCCTGTGTTTAGTGGCTTTCAGATGAATGTGGCCACAAGTAGTCTAGGAAATATAAAAAAACCTCGATAATAACTCATGTGCAACATCCTTTCAATTTTAATACCACTGGTAGTGTCATCCTGCCAGAATGTTCTGTAACCTATGCCCTAAGTAAACATAAATAATAATTCTGGAACATGTAACATGTGTTCAATATGCCAACTGGCCGGCCGGGTGGCTGATTGACTTCGGCTATCTCTATCTCCACCTGTCTGTATCTGTCTCTGTCTGTCTCACAGGTACACATAAATACAGTTATTATACATAGTGTAAATTACCCAGGAAAACCACAAAAAAAAAAATCAAAACAAAGTGCTGTACTGTGCTTGAAGATATAAGGTATAATAAGCATAACTGGCAATACGCATTTTCACTTGTTCAGAAATCAGACGTGATGACTCTGCATAATATAATATCAATATCTCTATTTCTACAAGTACATGTGGAAGGTATACAGGCCTAGCTGACATCAATGACATACATGTACTACTATAGAGAAAGCCATTTATTATGCCGAGCATTTCAGGCAGACTAGGTCAGTTTTGTCCCAAGATGTGACCCACACCAGTCAACTAACACCCAGGTACCCATTTTATACTGATGGGTGAACAGGGACAGCAGGTGTCTTATGGAAACACGTAACTAATGTTTTCCAGCTGAGATTTAAACTCGTGTGCAATACCTGTTGGTTCATGAGCAGCTCTCTCTCTTGAGACAGAAAGAGACAAGCAGAGACAGAAAGATGAGCAGAGACAGAGATAAACAGACACAGACAGATAGACATGTTTATGTGTAACAGTGAAAACAAATACAAAAGCCAAGGCAGTGTATGATCATCACACATCACTCCATTGCTGCACTGTCAACAGTGGAGTTGCACTCGTCCTTACACCATGCTTCAAGGAGTTTCGTATATACAACATCATATCTAAAACACTGCTGGGACCTATAAATACTTTGTATATAGTATTTCTAGACAATAGTATATAATCAAGGTAGGTGAAAATGTTCACCTGTCAGTGTGTGACTATTTGAGTACCATTTCAGTACCTAATAATAGTGTCAGAACACTGGCTACGAAATCACAAGTAGTACTATAAATTCTAATTATCAGAACATAAAAATTATATAAAAACTGAGAAAAAAGATAGACAGGCAACATTTCTGCAAGCGGCAGGATTCCATGCTGCCATCAGGTGAGCATCCAGTGCCAACTTCCTAGCCTTATATCTCACTAAGTACTGACCCTAAATTTTTTTTTGATCTTATTACACACAGAAAAATGCCCTATTTAATTAAAATAAAGATTTTTTTTTTTTTAATATTCAGAGGACTGGCAGTAAGAACGTAGATCTATGTTTGGACAATTAACGGGTTAAATTTCATTCTGCCAATTATGGCACTGTAGTTTCTCAAGTTACATTCTAAACCACATAAAGATGAAATAAATATACAATGTTCAGAAAGTTTTATTAGTAACTATAAAAATTATAGCCTTAGTGAGTATGATTTCAAATATGTTTAACATATTCATTATTCTTATAAACATATAATTTTGTGATCTGCTACTGACACTGAATAGCTTACAAGTGGCATTTGTTAAGAAAATTAAAAAAATATCTTTGACTTGGAAACTGATATGTAAAGCAAATTTAAAAGCACTGCTGATGGATAAACATGTTGTATATAATGCCTTGCCTCTCTGCTGTCCACTAGGCAAAGTAAACTGTCTCACCAAGTCAATAATTCAATGACAACACTGATAAGTTTTTATATGACATTCTACACTGCATATGTGAGAAAAACAGTACAAATATAAAATATTGATGAACAGCAGTACTCAATGTTTGACCAAAACTTTGAGTCAATACACTTAACAATAATACCAGTATACAATACGAGTAAATACCTTCTGTTGGACTGTACTTTATATTTACAGCAACCTAGGATATGAACTTTTAAGGACACAAGAAATTCATTAAAGTAATCACCAAATAACCACAGAGGCTTCAAAATGAAGCATTACAATATAAGTATTAAAGATAAGGACAAGATGTCAAGGAAAATCAAGGCACTAACAAATTTAAAAGTGATAGGCTGTGACAATTATTTCATAATTCTTCCTACAGTCTGGTGTCCCTGATGCCATCTTCTGCATAGCAGTGGCAACTTTCAACTCTTTAAAAGGTTAGCCTAGTCCATGATCTTACACTGGCCCTCTGCCCCAGCCTGACCAAGTCATCACACAGGCATCTATGCAGTTAGAGGTGCAGAACTTTGTCAAGTAAGCTATGGAACCCCTATCAAGTTTGCTGGTATCTCATGAAATAGGCATAATACAGTAGAGTGTTTCAGGCAACATACTAATACATAAATAACTTTTAAATATATTTTTAAAACACTGTGTAGCCCACAACTGTGTCAGTGCAAGTAATATGTGAATAACAAAGTACTTAGTGAAATACACAAAATAGTGTACTTGCCAACCTAATCTAAAAAGAAGCTCATGGCACTTATGGTTACAATAAGACTGCAGCGTTGGTAGCTGCACATACAAAAGACAAACAAACCTTTCTTTCAAATATATTACACTGTGTAGACAATTAGCAGTAACAATTTGATCAATAATAAAGAAATTAGTTTTTAACAATGAAGTTAGGAGACATTTTAGCACAATCCCCAAATCCTTCTAAAACATTGTTCAAGTGATAAAGTTAGGTTGCTGTGTCTTCATTTGTATAACTGGTTACATAATTTACTAGACATAATAGATGAAAATTTTCACTGAAAATATTTATTTCAGCTGCACAGAAAATATATGTAATGTTAAACTGCATCCATGTAACACTTACCAATTACAGTACAGTACTATACAATTTTCCAAAAAAAAATATTTAAAAATATTTTGTAAAAAAAAAAAAAAAATGAAATAGGTGTTGACAGTGTCATAGATAAGCATCAGAGGATGCATTATACTATTTACAATTAAAACTCTGATGATTATGTACAATGTTATACAGGGGTATCAAAGTACTATACATATATAAAACTCTGGCTTCTTCCCTCTTACTGCAGATGAATAACCATTAGTAGTATTGAAAAGGCAAATAATGTATCAAAGTATATATAAAGCATATTTGTGTAGCACACAATAAAAGTGGACACATTGTCTGATGCAACATGAGGAAAATAAATGGTTAATATAATGTAAAACATCAAGCATGACTTAATTAATATGATGTATATACACACCTATTCCACAGTACAATCTAAGACAATTTGTACCACCAAAACAATATTATATGAATCCTTATGAAGAAAAATAGAAGAGAAAAATAACTCTATTAAGGGTAACATCAATTAAGCTCACAATTTAATTATTACAGTATATATATCCTGAAAGCCTGAGTACTTTGCAATATAGGAAGGCAGTAATAAATCATTATATGTTTTATGTTTGGTTGGTCTGGGATATGGTTATAAAATAAGTTGACTTCACACAAAGGTCACACACACTGAAACAAATTCTAACCATACATGATTTTGTTGCACACATTTGTGTGTTTATATTTGTATATCTACTACTTAAGAATCATTCTTTATAAAGGCAGGCAGATACAAACTACCCAGTAACACCATTCACTCCTTATCTGTCTTTCAGAAAAGTATATGCATGGTCCAATGAAGACCCACTGAACTGCAAGGAACAACCCTACCTGAGTTACTACATAAAGGTACTGTACTTTCCAGCTCTAATACTCAAGTCTGGCTAACCAGTTTTCTTGAGTCTCTTCATTGGTCATTAAAATGTTTGTACAGTACTTCAACACCATGTCAACTCCCAAGACCATTCTCCACTTTTAGCTAATATACTCGCTATACCTGTGGAATATGAAAGCAGTGAAGGTGAACTGGCTTTGGAATGTGACACACACTGTTGAAGCATGAGCTTGATAATATCAGTTTTGACACTAAAAAATTTGTTAGCCAGCCCCGGATGCTGGAAGGGGGAAATACAATACCTCCACACTTCAAGCCATGTGGAAATGTTGCTTGCAGTTTTGTGGGTTTTCACTATATCATGTCATCTACAGTCTTCTGGAAAGGCAGTTAGAGAGTGATGGTTAACATTTTTTCTTTGGGACACACTACCATGGTAGGAAACAGCAATGTCTAAAATCAAGGATGCATGCATAATACATGCATAATACATACATACATATATATCTCGTGCCGAATAGGCAGAACTTGCGATCTTGGCTTAAATAGCAACGCTCATCTTGCCATACAGGGCAAGTGAAAATTTGTGTATGCAACAATTTCGCCAAAATCATTCTGAACCTAATGAAAAAAAATATATCTCACTGTGTTCGTTTAGTATTAAATTATTATAAACAAATCTAAAATATATTTAGTTGGGTTAGGCTAAAATAAATTGCACTTGTTATAATAAGGTTAGGTAAGTTTTCTAAGCTCCTTTTGGTGCAAAATTATAAATTTTACATCAACATTAATGAAAAAAATATATCTTTAAACATATAAGAGAAAATTTTAGAAAAGACTTAATTTTAAATGAGTTCTTGCTAATTGACCAGTTTTACATATTCGGCACAACATATATATACGTGCGTGCGTGTGCGTGTGTGTGTGTACTCACCTAGTTGTACTCACCTAGTTGAGGTTGCGGGGGTCGAGTCCGAGCTCCTGGCCCCGCCTCTTCACTGATCGCTACTAGGTCACTCTCCCCGAGCCGTGAGCTTTATCATACCTCTGCTTAAAGCTATGTATGGATCCTGCCTCCACTACATCGCTTCCCAAACTATTCCACTTACTGACTACTCTGTGGCTGAAGAAATACTTCCTAACATCCCTGTGATTCATCTGTGTCTTTAGCTTCCAACTGTGTCCCCTTGTTACTGTGTCCAATCTCTGGAACATCCTGTCTTTGTCCACCTTGTCATTCCCCTCAGTATTTTGTATGTCGTTATCATGTCCCCCCTATCTCTCCTGTCCTCCAGTGTCGTCAGGTTGATTTCCCTTAACCTCTCCTCGTAGGACATACCTCTTAGCTCTGGGACTAGTCTTGTTGCAAACCTTTGCACTTTCTCTAGTTTCTTTACGTGCTTGGCTAGGTGTGGGTTCCAAACTGGTGCCGCATACTCCAATATGGGCCTAACGTATACGGTGTACAGGGTCCTGAACGATTCCTTATTAAGATGTCGGAATGCTGTTCTGAGGTTTGCTAGGCGCCCATATGCTGCAGCAGTTATTTGGTTGATGTGCGCTTCAGGAGATGTGCCTGGTGTTATACTCACCCCAAGATCTTTTTCCTTGAGTGAGGTTTGTAGTCTCTGACCCCCTAGACTGTACTCCGTCTGCGGCCTTCTTTGCCCTTCCCCAATCTTCATGACTTTGCACTTGGTGGGATTGAACTCCAGGAGCCAATTGCTGGACCAGGTCTGCAGCCTGTCCAGATCCCTTTGTAGTTCTGCCTGGTCTTCGATCGAGTGTATTCTTCTCATCAACTTCACGTCATCTGCAAACAGGGACACCTCAGAGTCTATTCCTTCCGTCATGTCGTTCACAAATACCAGGAACAGCACTGGTCCTAGGACTGACCCCTGCGGGACCCCGCTGGTCACAGGTGCCCACTCTGACACCTCGCCACGTTACCATGACTCGCTGCTGTCTTCCTGACAAGTATTCCCTGATCCATTGTAGTGCCTTCCCTGTTATCCCTGCTTGGTCCTCCAGTTTTTGCACCAATCTCTTGTGTGGAACTGTGTCAAACGCCTTCTTGCAGTCCAAGAAAATGCAATCCACCCACCCCTCTCTCTCTTGTCTTACTGCTGTCACCATGTCATAGAACTCCAGTAGGTTCGTGACACAGGATTTCCCGTCCCTGAAACCATGCTGGCTGCTGTTGATGAGATCGTTCCTTTCTAGGTGTTCCACCACTCTTCTCCTGATAATCTTCTCCATGATTTTGCATACTATACATGTCAGTGACACTGGTCTGTAGTTTAGTGCTTCATGTCTGTCTCCTTTTTTAAAGATTGGGACTACATTTGCTGTCTTCCATGCCTCAGGCAATCTCCCTGTTTCGATAGATGTATTGAATATTGTTGTTAGGGGTACACATAGCGCCTCTGCTCCCTCTCTCAATACCCATGGGGAGATGTTATCTGGCCCCATTGCCTTTGAGGTATCTAGCTCACTCAGAAGCCTCTTCACTTCTTCCTCGGTTGTGTGCACTGTGTCCAGCACTTGGTGGTGTGCCCCACCTCTCCGTCTTTCTGGAGTCCCTTCTGTCTCCTCTGTGAACACTTCTTTGAATCTCTTGTTGAGTTCTTCACATACCTCACGGTCATTTCCTGTTGTCTCTCCTCCTTCCTTCCTTAGCCTGATTACCTGGTCCTTGACTGTTGTTTTCCTCCTGATGTGGCTGTACAACAGTTTCGGGTCAGATTTGGCTTTCGCTGCTATGTCATTTTCATATTGTCTTTGGGCCTCCCTTCTTATCTGTGCATATTCGTTTCTGGCTCTACGACTGTTCTCCTTATTCTCCTGGGTCCTTTGCCTTCTATATTTCTTCCATTCCCTAGCACACTTGGTTTTTGCCTCCCTGCACCTTTGGGTAAACCATGGGCTCATCCTGGCTTTTTCATTACTCCTGTTACCCTTGGGTACAAACCTCTCCTCAGCCTCCTTGCATTTTGTTGCTACATATTCCATCATCTCATTAACTGGCTTCCCTGCCAGTTCTCTGTTCCACTGAACCCCGTTCAGGTAGTTCCTCATTCCTGTGTAGTCCCCTTTCTTGTAGTTTGGCTTCATTCGTCCTGGCCTTCTTGCTTCTCCCTCCACTTGTAGCTCTACTGTGTATTCGTGTGTGTGTGTGTGTGTGTGTGTATATATATATATATATATATATATATATATATATATATATATATATATATATATATATATATATATATACATACAGTGGACCCCCGCATAATGATTACCTCCGAATGTGACCAATTATGTAAGTGTATTTATGTAAGTGCGTTTGTACGTGTATGTTTGGGGGTCTGAAATGGACTAATCTACTTCACAATATTTCTTATGGGAACAAATTCGGTCAGTACTGGCACCTGACCATACTTCTGGAGTGAAGAAATATCGTTAACCGGGGGTCCACCCACTGTATATGTATGTATGTATGTATGTATGTATGTATGTATGTATATATATATATTATATATATATATATATATATATATATATATATATATATATATATATATATATATATATATATATATATATATATATATTTATTTTTAACAAGTCGGCCGTCTCCCATCGAGGCAGGGTGACCCAAAAAGAAAGAAAATCCCCAAAAAGAAAATAATTTCATCATCATTCATCAACACTTTCACCTCACTCACACATAATCACTGCTTTTGCAGAGGTGCTCAGAATACAACAGTTTTTGTGCATTTAATGGTAGCATGAGAAATGTAATAAGTCATAGTACAATGTTAGGATGGCAATAACTGCAGACTTTATTCCCTAGACATCTGTCTACTGCAAATATTATTGTCTATATTCATGCTAAAACTAACATTCTTCTTGTTAAAAAAAAAATATGCAAAATCTTCTGGCTTGTAATAACTAAACTTTTAATTCTTTGAGAAAATAATAAAAATCCTATTACAGTATGTTCATGCTTTTAACTGATTATCTTGCAGCTGAGGAACATGCCTGGTTCAAGAGAGAGAAAGAGGGAGATGAGGGGATATAGGAAAGAAATTAGGGAAGGAGAAGGAAGGATTGAGGAGCAAGAAGGGTTAAGGAGGCAATAGAGGAAGGACTGAGAGATGGAGTAGGAGATGAAAGGAAGGGTTAAGAAAGAGTAGGAGGAAGGATTATTGTATTACTGGAAAATGCTGAACACACACAAGCCATTCAATGCTGTACAATATGAGTGAAGAGGATAAATAAAAAAACAAAGGAAGAGGATACATGAAAAAAAAAAAGGAAAGGCAGTATCAAGCATTAACACAAGGCAGGAGTCAGAGTCTAGTAAACAAGTTTCAGTTAAAATGTAAAAATCTGCATTGAAAGCAGGATTGTCACACTGGAGAGAAGAGCAAGCACATGAAGGCAGTATATATAAAAAAAAAAAAAAAAAAAAAAAAAAATTTAGAGGCAATCAAAATATGTTGGACTGTCACCCAACTTGACAATTCTCACATAGTGTATTACATTCATAGGAGGGGAAAGAGGAGCAATAAACCAAAATGGGTCATACAGTGCCTGGGGAAATGAGAGGCCTTCAGGTTCAAAGAAGGCAGGTTCAATTCCTTGGATCAAGAGCTCCTCCTCACATGCTTCAAGGAGCCTCCCTTGAGGGAAAAGTAACATAGGGCACCCCTCCTTCAGATGTGTCCATATGAGAGTCTGATGTGACCAATACGCAGGTATACCTGGAGGGTGTTCTGGGGGTCAACGTCCCCACAGCCCAGTACGAGAGCACACTTTCCCACAAGCGGCAGTGATGAAGGAAAGGTAACCAGAAGCCTAATGATGGTTTAATTACACAGGCCAAAAGCCCATATGTTCACTGCCCTAAGTTTTAACATGTTCAGGATTCAGTAAAAGGCAATCCTGTTGTGTCTACAATCATGATTGAATGCAAAAAGAGAAAAATGAAGTGAGGAATTAGTGATAGGAACTGCTCATAAGGTATAGTACAAAACTAAGTTACACAATCATAACCCACGTTTTCAAAAGTATATGATTTAGATTTAGGTTTTTATTTCCAATAGAAGTGCATCCATTTACATTAAGGTGCACAGGAGCAGAATTCATTTCCACTGGTGGCACACATTTCCGTTAAGGATGCTGGAGCAGAATTCATTTCCACTAGTGGTGCACGTTCTGCTGTGACAGGCAGGCCCAAAACCTCCCCAATATGCATTAGGTATCTGTATTATCTCAGCACTGTGGGGAGGGTGTGCGGGGGGTGATATGTAAACAAACCAGCCTCCCAGGTGGATCAATGTAACTGGATGCATACTGTACAATTTTGACTCAATGTACATGCTCAGTTTTCCCTTCTTTTCATCGTTCCATCTTGTCCCTGGATATTTATCATGGCTTCCAAATGAAGCACAGGTGATGCTATGTCTATTACAAAAAATGATAATCAAAATGCTGAAGTGTGGTGCCCACATCATGGAGACACCACAAATGCTTGGTGTCAGAGAATCATCAATTCTGTTAATTTGAAACTATGAGGCAAAGATAAGGGCTTGTGCAATGATTAATGCTCAGAGTGATACAGTGAAAAAAAAATGAGGAATAGGTCCACAGCCACCTTCTCCACTCCAACATGTTATGCATCCTGGACGGTGAGTAACAAATAATGAATAGTATTAATTTAACCATGTTTTAGCTAATGTACTTAGAGTTAAGGTATTTTACAGAGCATTGTCCTCAACAGTGTATGATAAAAAAATTTTTTTAGATGTCAAAAATATTGTCATAGCTCTCTCAGAGATCTGAAAATGCTACCTTATTTTTCCCACATATTTTTCAGTCTAACAATTATGGAATTCATTAGTAGTGCAGTTTCAGGAACATAACCTGTGTGAATTATGATTGTCTATTGTACTTTGTCTGAGATGACATATAGAAGTATGGATGACAGCAGTGAGAAGAGCACACAATTCTGCAGTAAAACAAATTATTATTACATATATGAGGAAACAATGATAAACCCATATGGGTCATACAATGCCTGGGGTAATGGAAGTATTAGGCTCAACTTTGGTAAAAATAAAAATAAAACATGTTGTGACAATCCTCGGATCACAAAATCAGGAAAACAGCAGTGTATCCCACTTCAATTCGGAGCCATTAGTGGTGCAGCAAGTGTGAGACAGAGAGGGAGGGTGGAGGAATGTAGAAAGAGGAGAGAGGGTAAAGGACAGTAAGATTAGAGAGTAAGAGGGAAAGAAAGAGTAGAGGAAAATGCTATTATGTAAACAACTGCCTGAGGCAAGATATGGCAGATCACATTTGCTACTGAAAAGTTTAAATGATGATGGTCTCAAAAGAGTATGACACTACAGTAATGTACTACTAAAGATGTTGTGAAAATGAAAATGGTTTAGCATTAGCAAAGACATTCATATCCTGCAGGAGAAATTAGAGTGCACAATGATTATGAAGAACCATGTGCAGTAAAAAACCTTCAGCATAAGTTGTATATAACAGTCACTACAACACTATTATGAGGCACAAGTTCACTCTCACATTCAATATGATCCACTCTTGCATGATCATCTCCAATGCCATCTGTCACTTCTGCGCAAGGGAGGCATGTCAACATTCATTGGACTTCATTACTCTCGTTATTTCAGATGAGTATACATGTATATACTTATGGGGAAGCACTAAACCCACAGGGAGTCAAACAGAGCATGGGTAATGGAAGGTAATCAAATTTAAGGAAGGGAAGGGAGGCTCAAATACCTTGGTTAAACAAATAACCCTTCAATATCAAGGCACACCTCCATCCCATAGAAGGGTCATTACAGCAGAGCTTCCAGTCTTTAAGAAAGGTTATTTGCCTTACTGTTACTTATAGGGCTAATGTCTTCCAGGCAACTTAACTTCATGGAAAGCCATTAGTCACTGTAATACCACATAACAGACAGCCATCAGCTACTTGCCTCTGGCTCTGCTCTTCTCAAGCCTATCCTCCATCTTCCATTCTACTGACTACCTGCAGCAATAAGCTCTCACAACAAATATTTGAAAATTCAGCTAAATTAAACAGATGAAAGCTGTGACTCTCATATATTTGCAACTTCATCCTGCACCCTACATGTTTAATACATACCCCTACAATGAAGATATGATTAAGAACAGGCTAAATAATAATTCAGTATAAGATAACCCTTAGCTCATAAAAGACATCAGGAAATCTTAGTCTAACTCCTGTAGAACATCAGATACATAAAGTAAAAGAGGGAAAAAAGAGAGATATGTGAAATTGGATCTATCATCATATTCATATGAAGTACTAAACCAGTGTGGGTCGTGCAACGATGCATGGTAAAAGGGTGGCTGGTAAAGAATTGATGGCAAGAACAAGAGTAAAAGTAAAAAAAGCAAAGTCACAGTTAAAATTTGAGAGAGAACCTGCATTAAAAGTGAGACCTAAGAGGAGTCAGAGCAAGCAAGATACTATAGGAATAAAAGAAGATATTAATAGGACAGAAATTACAGGAAATTAACAAAGATGAAGTTGTTTATGGCATACAACTGTTATAAAATAAACTAAAAACAAAGACACAAGAAATGTGACATGCCATATTAGATTCTGCACAAGATGATTTTTATCAATGAATATCAGCTATGGTATATGCACAAAGCTTGGCCAGTTAACCTCAGGGAAACTATTTGCTGAAGAAATACCATTTGATTTATTGCTGTATAAATGAAAGCACAATTACACTGATAAAAATGCAGAAGAATTTTGAAAAGAAATGAGGAAAACCTATGAATAATCATAAAACAGTTTGTAAAAATATACACTACAAACAAGTGAAAATTATCTTATCATAAAGAAGACAGTGATAACGTTTTTCTTTAAGCTACTTGCATGCTAACAAGTATGTCTTCACTGTGAATGTTGATTGAAAGAGCTTACTCACACACTCACACACACACACACACACACACACACACATACACACACACATACATACACACACACACATACACACACACACACACATACACACACACACACACACACACACACACACACATACAGACAGACACAGACAGACACACACACACACAGCTTTAAGAAGAGGTTTGATAAAGCTTATGGAGCAGGAGACAGTGATTTAGTATTGGCCAGTGAAGAGGCAGGGCCAGGAGCTATGAATCGACCCCTGCAACCACATATAAGCGAGTACATATAGGTGAGTACACACAGGTTAGGTTAAGGGAAATTGACCTTTGACACTGGAAGACAGGAGGGAAAGGGGAGGACGTAATAACATCTAAAATACTGAGAGGAAATGACAAGGTAGACAGAATAAGATGCTTCAGAGATGGGACACAGCAATAGGGGGTCAAAATTCAAAGTTGAAGACTCAGATAAGTCACAAAGATGTTAGGAAGTATTTCATCGGTCACAGACCTGTCAGAAAGTGGAACAGTCTGGAAAGTGAGGTGGTGGAGGCAGGATCCATACATAGCTTTAAGAAGAGGTATGATAAAGCTCATGGAGATGGGAGTGAGTGACCTAGTAGCAACCAGTGAAGAGGTGGGGCCAGGAGCTGTGACTTGACCCTTGCAACCACAATTAAGGTGAGTACACACACACAAACACACACACACACACACACACACACAGAGGAGCTGAGTCTCGACCCCTGCAACCACAATTAGGTGAGTACACGTACACACACACACACACACACACACACACACACACACACACACACACACACACACACACACACACACACACACACACACACACACACACACACACACAGTGTGAAGTTAATGAGGAGAATTCAATCAGAGGAGGACCAGGCAGGACTACAAAGGGATCCAGAGAGGCTGCAGGCCTGGTCCAGAAACTGGCTCCTGGAGTTCAACTCTACCAAGTGCAAAGTCATGAAGATTGCAGAAGAGCAAAGAAGACAGCAGACAGAGTACAGTCTAGGGGAATAGACTAAAAATTTCACTCAAGGAAAAGGATCTTGGGGTGAGTATAATACCAGGCACATCTCCTGAGGTGCACATCAACTAAATAATTGCTGCAGCATATGGGTGCCTAGCAAACCTAAGAATAGCATTCCAACATCTTGGTAAGGAATCGTTCAGGGCCCTGTACACTGTGTATGTCAGGCCTATATTAGAGTATGCAGGACCAGTCTGGAATCCACACCTGGCCAAGCATGTCAGGAAATTAGAAAAAGTGCAAAAGTTTGCAATGAGACTAGCCTCGGAGCTAAGGGGCATGTACTACAAGGAGAGGTTAAGGGAAATTGACCTGATGACACTGGAGGACAGGAGAGATGGGGGGAAAATACAACGACATATAAAATACTGAGAGGAATCGACAAGGTGGACAGAGACAGGATATTCCAGAGATGGGACACAGCAACAAGGGCTTACAATTGGAAATTAAAGACTCAGATGAGTCAGGAATGTTAGGACATATTTCTTCAGTCATGGAGTTGTCAGGAAATGGAATAGTCTGGAGAGTGATGTAGTGGAAGCAGGATCCATACACAGCTTTAACCCTTTCAGGGTTTCTGATGTACTAGTACATCTAACTCACTAGGGTTATTGATGTATTAGTACGCATAAATTCTAGCGCTTTCAAATCTAGTGAGAGAAAGCTG